>VWZD01010852.1:408006-655749 GCA_013396695.1 Sakesphorus luctuosus | reverse complement strand
GCCCCCGCCGCCGCCCCCGCCGCCCCCGGCCGGCAGCCCCGGCCCCGCGGGCGCACGGCGGCAGCTGGTCTATGTCTTCACTACCTGGCGCTCGGGCTCGTCCTTCTTCGGGGAGCTCTTCAACCAGAACCCCGAGGTCTTCTTCCTCTACGAGCCGGTGTGGCACGTCTGGCAGAAGCTGTACCCCGGGGACGCGGTCTCGCTGCAAGGGGCGGCCCGCGACATGCTGAGCTCCTTGTACCGCTGCGACCTCTCTGTCTTCCAGCTCTACAGCACGGCGGGCGCCGGCAAGAACCTCACCACGCTCGGCATCTTCGGGGCGGCCACCAACAAGGTCATCTGCTCCTCGCCCCTCTGCCCGGCCTACCGCAAGGAGGTGGTGGGCATGGTAGACGACCGGGTGTGCAAAAAGTGCCCCCCGCAGCGCCTCAGCCGCTTCCAGGAGGAATGCCACAAGTACCGCACCCTGGTCATCAAGGGCGTACGCGTGTTCGACCTGGCCGTCCTCGCCCCGCTCATGCGGGACCCGACCCTGGACCTCAAAGTCATCCATCTGGTGCGGGACCCCCGGGCCGTCGCCAGCTCCCGCATCAAGTCCCGGCACGGCCTCATCCGGGAGAGCCTGCAGGTGGTGCGGAGCCGGGACCCGCACATCCACCGCATGCCCTTCCTTGATGCTGGCCACAAGCTGGGAGGAAAGAAGGAGGTGGGGGCCGGCTCGGACTACCATGCCCTGGGTGCCATGGAAGTCATCTGCAGCAGCATGGCCAAGACCCTGCAGACTGCTCTGCATCCCCCGGACTGGCTCCAGGGCAACTACATGGCTGTGCGCTACGAGGACTTGGTGGTCGAGCCCATCAAGACCCTGCGGCAGGTGTACGGCTTCGTCAACCTGGCGGTCAGCCCGGAGATGGAGAAGTTCGCCCTCAACATGACCAGCGGCCCCGGCTACTCCTCCAAGCCCTTCGTGGTGTCGGCCCGGAACGCGACCCAGGCGCTGAGCGCTTGGAGGACTGCGCTCAGCTACCAGCAGATCAAGCAGGTGGAGGAGTACTGCCACCAGCCCATGGCCCTGCTGGGCTACGACAGGGTCGGCAGCCCCGAGGAGGTGAAGGACCTCAGCAGAACGTTGCTCAGGAAGCCGCGGCTGTGACGGGCTGTGCGGGAAGCCCTGCGGGGGGTGAGCCCTGCCGGCAGCGGAGCCGCTCTGGCTGATTGGAGTGAGGGACGGAGCCGGGAAAAGCAGCCTGGCTTCCGATTTCCTCCAAAGACTGCTGAAGGGTAACATATAGTAATGTGATGATTTCTTTCTTTTTTCTTTCTTTCTTTTTTTCTTAAAAAAAAAAATATCCCCCTTTGCATTTGGTTAGATGCGAATTTTAAAAAAAGAAATCAAGTGGAACTGAAAGTCTGTGCAAAGCCCCTTTCTCCTTCTCTAAAGTGCTAGGCAGTTACTCTACCAAAATCTTGTTTATGGAGTTCTTTCAGGTTTGAAGATGGTAACAAAAACTCTTGCACAATTCCTAACACTTCTTTTTCTCCCTTGGTACAGAGGGGATGCCCTTGGAAAAAATAATGTTGAAAATCAGACTTTTGTATGAAAGCAAATGTTCAGACGTGATAGTAATAAAAGAAAATAATAAATGATATTCATTTTTATAATTACCTCAATTGTTTGGGAATTACAGTGTTGCTTATGTACAGCTGGAGGAGATGCTTGCTTAAAATAGCAACGTGGACTTTTTAAAGGGTATGGGTGGAGGGCTGGAGTGCAACACTTGACGTGTTCAGAGATTAGGGACTGCTCTCACAGAATCAAGTAGAGATCTCACAAGTGTAGTGCAGGTTTTATGGCTGTGTGAAAGCAGGTTCTATTTAACTATTGTCTTTTTTGTTGTATTTAAAAAGTCTTTTAAGTGCCACTGTATGAGTGTCCTAAGAGTTTTAAAACGTTTGCCATCACAGCAGTATTTATTTTTGTCTTGACATGTATGTCCAGGAGTCACTGTCAAATAGAAGTGGATCTACAGTGTGACAAGAAATGCAGGATTCAAAAAGACATTTATCATACTGGAAACATTAGCATGTACAAAAACAAAAATAAAATTATATATGTTATATATATTCTATAGTGCTAACAATACATAAGATATGTGAGATATTTCTTGACATTCATTGGTAGCAGGCATAGCAGGGAAGCACAGAAAAATGCATAGAATGATTTATTTTTTTCCCTTTGTCTGTGTCTAAGGGTATATTTATGTATGAAGAGGGAGGAAAGGTACAGCTGTGTGTTCATAGCTGTAATAGAGCTTTTATGGAGCCAGCCTAGCATTTGATTTCAGAGCGCTGGTTGGAGACTCACTGCTTGTGAATTGTCATTGCTCTGTGATGGAGCCAGATGGTGGTCTGGCTCTTTCTGGGAGCTTGCCTAGAGACTGTCCCATTGTTAAAACTTGATGATTGAAAAAAAAAAAGATTTTGCTATTTCTGCTTTTGTAATTTCCGCGAAAAAGTCCTGATTTATTAAAGCGGTGTGTTGCATATGAGAAGTGCAGACACCTCAAGTAATTTTTAATCTTGGTAGTGGTCTCTGCTGCTCTTTGAAGGCTCATTTTGGAACTTAAGGTTTTTAAACAAACATGGTTTTGCCAAACTCTTCTCTTAGGAGACTCCAGACTTTTCTATAGGAAGTACATTTTACATTGCCTATTTGGGTGTTGTGCCTTCAGAAAATGTGAAGAATATCAGTAGGAAAAAGGAAATTGATCTGTGAAAATAAATTGATATAAACAGGATGCTGATGTGTGTGTGTGCTTGTCTGTGTGAAAATTTCAGTGATGTGTAACATGTCTATTTCTTGTATTAGTACTCTAAGTTAAACAGCTGATAACTGGCTACTATAGACTTTTTGAGTTCTTGATGAAATTTTGGCAATAGATATTGAACTTACTCTGAAAAAGAAACACGTTTAATAAACTAGTTCAAAGATTATTGCATAAGGTTGCCTATACACTTGCTGAATGACTGCATTACATGTCATGTTCCCTCAGCTCATCTTCACCATCAGTAAAATCACATAAAATCTAGCAATGGGAGATCTTTTAATTGACCTGTTGGAATATATTACCAAATTCCGGACAGCAGTGCTAAAAAAGATGGATACTTCATTTGGTATTTAAAATACATACTGAGGTACTCGTGTTGTGGAATGAGGTGTTTTGTGTTACCGCTGTAGGTGTTCAATGCGGTGCTGAGTGGATTTTGGATGTGTGGGTTTGGGTTGTATCCTGTGGGGTTTTTTCTTCAATCGGCATGTCCTGGGGCAGTGCTTGGAAATCTGATCTGCTTATAGAGCATGTCGCTTGCTTTTCATCCCTCCACTGCATTCTCAGGCTGCCTCAGTCCCCATGCACTGTCCTGTCTGTGTGCCCGCAGCTGCCGCGTGTGTTTGCCAGCGCTGCTGCCGGCAGAGCGGGTGGGAGCTGTGGGACCCTGTGCAGAGCAGGTGGGAGCCGTGGGACCCTGTGCAGAGCAGGGTGGGAGCTGTGGGACCCTGTGCAGAGCAGGTGGGAGCCGTGGGACCCTGTGCAGAGCGTGTGGGAGCTGTGGGACCCTGTGCAGAGCAGGGTGGGAGCTGTGGGACCCTGTACAGAGCAGGTGCTGCTGCTGTGGGCCAGCCCAGCTCCCTCTGGGATGGGACCCTGAGCTGGGAACTCAGCCCCTGCTGTCTTGAGTGTGGAACTTTGCTGACATTTCTAAATGAGACTTTTTCATGATAGCATGTTCCAGCATAAGCTCTTTTGATTCTGGAAGCTGAAGCAGTCATTTCTGTGTGCAGAATTCCTCAGTCTCTTCTGGGAAAGTTTTCAGGATGAGTAAAGTGAGCAGGAATTAACTGCCTCTGGGAGTGTGAAACAGATGAGCCCAACTGACTTAGCTTCAAAAAATCTCCTTTGGATTCTAATTATATTAAAAAGCTCATCCTGTTGTTCTGAGAGAGCACTCGCTGCTCTTCTAATAATGGTGCATTGCAAGCATCTGCTTCACTTTACTCACATGAACACTGTGCCAGTAGAGTTACAGCATCTGACTCTGGTCCATAATTTGAGCTCCACCTACTACATTGCAGCAAGGAATCACCCAACATACTGTACAATTGTACCTCGGCGTGTTTTGGTGAACAGAAGTAATGTAATGCTTGTTCTGTGAAAATAAAGGACTGCAATTTTGTTTGGGTAAAGCTTCAGAAGTGAATGGGACCCTGCTTGTGTAAAATGCTGGTGGGCTAAGCCCTATGTTTAATGCTGCTGTATAAAAAACCATATGTGAACAACTGGCAGTTAAAAGACTATTTTTAGTCCTTTTTTATATTCAGAAAAGAGGATTAGAAGAATGTAAAAAACAATTAAGTTTTAAATGTGGAAATAATAGACAAAATAGGATATCAGAAAGATGATGAACATGGTTAAAAAAGAGCTTTTGCTTTTGTGAAGAGGGACAGCTAGCTGAGGTCAGAACACTTAAATAAACTTGACTCTTATGCTTAAAAATAGTGCCTGGGTTTGCTTTCTGTCCAATTTAATAATTTAATAATTACAGTGTGTTTCTTCAGCTGAAGCTAATACTTGTATTAGTGAAGAATCAATAGCATATACAAGGTACAGGGTGCACTAAGTTGCATGGGAGGGAGACTGTTCTGAAGACTTGGCACATCGGTTTGATGCAAGAGAAAGGCCAGTGGGCAACTGTGTGTTGGTTTTTGCTGTGAACAAAGCCAGAAAACTGTACGTGTGGCAAATGGCAATGATCACTCAGGGCAGGAAATCCTCTCTGCTCCACTGAATCAACTAAAAGATGTATAGAAGTGTGCAAGTTGCTGCCTTTAACCTCAGAGCTGAAAATGAAAAAATCTTTAGATCAAGTATTTTTAAATCTTTCTAACAAAATGGGGAAGTTCTTTATTTTGCCGATCACTTTGTAATTTGTCAGTTGTTAAACTCCATATGCTGACTGGGAAGAGGAACATAATTTAAACCATTTTTTTCCCGTTATGATTAGAATGTGGGTCTCTAGAGATGAAATACTGGTGATTATAATCAATCCTGAAAGAAGTGTTTTTCATGTAGGCCATGAGAAGTAGTGAGATTATTCTGTATTTCCCCCCTTCATTTCCAGTTGCTGTGCCCTTGAAAGTGAAAAATGCTTAACTTGAGCCCTTACCCAGCCGAAGAGGTGATCTAAGGGTCAGTGCCTCAGCTTTGCTCCTGTGCAACCCATTAGTGCAGGAATGGGTCTCTTTGGAGCAGTGAGTGTCAGCTGTGGCACATTGTCTGGGGCTGCTTTACATGAACAGACTGAACATCGGGCAAATGCTGCCTGTGTTATGTTACTTAATCAAATGGATCAAAAATGTTCTTATTCTAGTGCCATTTCAATTAAGGGTGTTGTATAAATATTACTCTGCTGGAATTATGCATCTGAATAAGGTAAGCAGGTTTAATTTGGAGGCTCTACCTGAGTGGGAGACTGCTTGCCACTGACGTATCCAACTTTCTTCTAGTTACCCTGGCAGTCTGTAGATGTGGTTTGCATTTTGTATCAGAGATCCTGAGCAAGATCTTACAAAACTGTACAAGTTTTATAATTAAAAAATACGTGAAATAACATTTCAGCAATACTCATTATATTGCACACATTTGAGTAAAAAAAATAAGGTTTATCTGGTTTATTTGGATTCCCTGGCAACAAATGAGTTCAGTTAATGTGTCTAAATAATGGCTCTTGGGTGCCATGACCTCCATGATTCTTTGTGTAAGTTGTCATTTCTGCAAAGAAAATGCATAGAATTGGTACAAAACAGAGTGGTTTTCAAGTTGGAAAATTTTCTTGTATTTATTTTCATTTGAGGCTTGAAGTTCCTTGTATCATGAGATCATGAAAGGATCACAAGAATGGGCCTGCATTATTGAGTGTTTAGAGTTTGGAGCAATGCAAATTCAATGAGAACCAGTGCAAAACTTTAGGTGTCTTGTGCTCCCTTGATGCATGAAGAGCCAGCATTCCTCACACACACTGATACTGTGAAAGCTATGAAAAAAAAAATCATAGTTTACTGGCCTTGCAAATGGGAGAACTGGGATTAAAGAATCATCTGCTTCTATAGTGAAACATAAAGCTGTAAATTGTGTGTAAAAATACATGGCATATTCCTTCACAGAAGGAAGTTCTGTATGTGAGAGACCCATTTACACCCATTGACGTGGGTGAGCTCTCTGGTGTCCACTTCAGTGTCTGAGCTCGGAATGTACTTGTTATAAACAGGGTGATGAGAAGGGAATTGAGGTTATGGTAGGTTTGTTCCTATCAGAAAAATTGGTGAGTAGCCAGGACAACCTGCAGAGATCTTTTAGGATGAGGTACCACAAACTTCTGTCTGGGTATAACTGCATTATTCTAATGGAGTTTGAATGAAAATAGGCCTTTCATGCTTGAAAACAGGATGCAAATTGGGTGGCAGGAGCTTGCCAAATGAAAAATTATTAGCAAGGCAGGCTGAGTGAGGAAGGCTGGTAGGATCTGATGAGCAACCTTTTTGTAATGGCATCAGTTGGAGTGGAAGTTGCTGACTGGAGGGGGCTCTGCAGCTACAACTTTAAGAACTCTGAAGATGCTAGTACGCTTTAAGTGGCATTTTCAGGAATATCTGTATTTGCCATTTTCTTTAGAATGTCAATATTATGTGGAAGTCAGTGGGAGTTGTGTTTCAGGGAGCCTCTGGAAATCATGGCCTCAGAAATTCATATTTGGAGGGGGTCTCGGGGTTTCTGGTCCAACTTCTTGCTCAAAGCAGGGTCAGCTCATGAGATCAAACTAGGCTTTATCCTTGCTCCAGGCTTTATCCTGGTGGGTCTTGGAAAGCTGCAAGGACAGAGTGCGCACAATCTCCCTGAGCAACCTGTTGCAGTGCTTTACGGTCCTCATAGTGACCCATGATGTTTCAGCAAAACCAGCCCCAAATCACTAATTATGTTACATAAATTTATTAAATTTGTGTTTTGCCTGTGACTACTGACTTGGGTCATGTCCTCACTTCCCCTTGACTGCAATAGATGTTGGCTGCAGCTCAGCTGTTGTGAAGGGTCAGCAGCAAAATGGCTAATGAGTAGTGATCTCAGTGGAAAAATGCAGATTCAATTAGAATGCTGCATCCAGCAAAGTCCCTTGTTTTACCCAGGAGGGATAAAGAGGAGAGCAGGGGGAAAAGAAATTCACTTACAAGAAAGGAAAGGAATACAAAGCAGAGCTTATCAGAAGTTGCTTTTTCTCTGCTATGGGAAGAAAGAAATGCTGCTAAGGAAAATGGAAAGAAACAAATGATACCATGAAGCAAGGTCAGGAGAGGATGAATAAAGGCATTTGCATGTTAAAACCATCAAGGATGGAGACCTGAAGGATAGAAGATAAAAAATGGTGGTGCTATGTGCTGTAACCATTTGTGATTAATCATGATGTGCAGAAAGAATTCCTCACTTCTTAGTTCACAGTTTTAGATTCACTGATTTTGCTCACAATTTCAAGATGAATTTCAAACAGGAATCGTTTTCATAATTATTTGGATACTTTTGATGTTTCAGTTTGTTTTGTGTATAGATAGAAACAGAGTTGCTGAATTTTTGTCTAAATATGCCTTTCTTCAGACCTCTATGCATAAATTCCCAAGCCCCCTAGTCTGCTAAATTCTTGGCACCTTCTTATTTTCCATCTGCCAGATGGTTCCTTCTCCCACAAGTCAGGGTTATCAACAATTATCTGTTTCAAGCCATGTGCATGTCTCATAACAGTTTATCATGGGAGATATAAAATGGAAAAGTGACATATTTAGTGTTTATGTAACTTGCAGAGTCACTTCTGGCAGCTTTCATTGTTTGCTTATTTGCCACTGGTGGTTCCTATGGATGTTTCTTGTTCTGGTCTGGGATCAGCTCTTCCGATCTCACATTATTCGGTCCATTTACTAAAATCAGACACCCTGCACACTCCGTGAGCAGATGTTTTTAGGTGTACTACCTTAGTTGGTCAAGTGGTGACCTGTTTTGTTCTTCAGAACACCCTTATATCTGCTTACCCTCTCCTTTCCCAAGTAAAAAGTGATAGGACATGAGGAAACAGCCTCAAGTTGCATAAATGAAAGTTTAGATTGAATATTTTGAAAAATTTGCTCACTGAATGGGTTGTCAAACGCTGGAACAGGCTGCCCAGGGAAGTGGTGGAGTCACCATCCCTGGAGGTATTGAAAAGACACATAGATGTGACACAGGGACAAGTGGTGGGCTTGGCAGTGCTGGGTAATGGTTGGACTTGATGGTCTTAAAACCTAAATGGTTTTGTGACAGGCTGGGTACACAGACCCTGCCAGTGCCATCGTGGGGATGGATGGAGATATTGGGGGTCTTTCATGAAGCAGTGAAAAAGGTCTGACTGCCAGAGCAGAGACTGGGGCTGAAGCATGCTGACCTCCAGGGCTTTACGTGCTTTGCACCTGCTTCGCTGGCTGTAGGTCCAGCACAAAGTGTCAGAGGTGAAGGATACCTGTTTCACAGAGGTGCAATGGTAAAGACTCAGTGGTGGGAAACAGTTCTTTGTGCCTCTCTGGTCCTCTATGTGAGTGAGCATGCAGCAGCCAGAGCTGACCATAACACTTTGATTTTGTAAGAGTTTAATATCTGGTCCCTAATTGCACATTCATACTGAGCAGAGGTAAAAATAAACAGTATAAAAGTGCAGGGTTGTGGCTAATGCCCAGAGAATACCTGCTGTGTTATTTTAGCCCAGGAGCTCTCATCCCAAGACACAACTCACACACTTGGGAGCCCCCTCCCTTCTATTTTGCTTTGAATAGGAAAGGTGTCTGATACCACACCAGAGAGGCAACCACTGCCCCTCAGGAGGGTGTACCCTGCAGGTGCTAATTAGGAATGTGGACACCTGAAAGTAGTTGGAGGCTGTGCTGCTCAACCCTGTCACCTCAGAGACAGGTAACAGTTTCTTGGGAAAACAGGATAAAAGCAGAAGTCTTCCCTTCCCTCTTAGGTCACACTGGGCTGATCTGCCCCTGTTATTTCTGTCTGTGGCTTACCAGGTGCAGTGCATGCCAGGCCCAGCTGGCTCGTGTGCCATCAGGCTCATGGGCTACACCTGGGTGGGGTGGGGCAGCACTGATGGAGCTCACCTGGGGGTGGGCTTCAGGGAGGATAAATGCAGCGGGGGAGGTGATCTGTGGGGAGGTTTTTTCTGTGGTATGTTAGGGGGGAAGGGCTGCTGCAGACTCTGGGTGTTTGTAGCCCCAGGACTGCCCTGAGCTTGCAGAAAGTTGCCTGAGCAAAAGTCCCTTTTGGGCAGGGGCTTTGCTGTGCCCTGAGCAATGGGGACAGGTGGTGGGGCTGCTGTGCTCAGATGCTTTTCAGTGTAAAGCGCTGACAAAATCCATGGAAGAGCATCAGCTGGGACCAAGGAGGCTCCTGAGTGCACTGAAGCAAGAAATAAGACTCGGGAGCAATGCAGGCGGATGGATGGCATGCAGGACCCACAGCCTGGGAGGAACTTCGGGACTGATGCAGGTGGGTCGCTGGGGGGTTGCTGTGTTGTTGGGGTAGGGTGGAGGGTGGGATGACTGTGGCATTGGGACACAGCTTCAGTGAGGACTGCATGTGAGGAGGGAGCTGGTTTAGGAGCACTGTCTGCTGAGCTGTGCCAAGGAGAGGGGCACTAGCAGCCTGTTACTGCTGGCAGGAGCACTCTTGGAGTGGTTGGAGCTTGAGGAGAACTCCTCTGGGGAGGTGTCCTAAATGAGTCAATAGGGCACAAAGCCCATGTTTAGTCAAGGGGGTTCTGAGGGGGAAATGTGACATGTGGGGAAGGTCTCTGACCCCTGGGAGCCCAGGATGGGTGAACCATGTTGGGCCAGACTGTGGGGAAGCTGGGGGTGAGCTCTTGCCTGGAAGCCTTGTTGCTGCTGCTGGGAAGCCCCATTTGTATTCTGGGGAATGACTCAAGCTTGTGAGGGGCCTCTGTGGAGTAGTGATGTCTATGGGCTGTTGATTGCAGCCAAAGGGTGGGAAGGCTTTGTTTGCCTGGGCTGTTGGGCTGTGGGTTCGTGCTCTGTGGGTGCTCTGCTGCTGTGAGGTCACTGGGTGCCTGTCTGTGCCATGGAATGCTGGCACACCACTGTGGGCTGTGTGGTGCCACAGGCATGGTGTCCTGCTGGGTTCTGGACATCTGAGAACTCCTGTGTCTGTCTACCTCTTCAGGGACATGCTCAGGCAACTATCCTACAGGTAAGGAGAGTCTTTGGAGTTGATGGTTCCTTGTACAGGTGTACTGACAGAAAAATCCGTATGTGCTTCCTTACCCTTTTTAAGTCTTGTGGTTCAATGTGGAGTCTTCTAGTGTATATTGTGGCAGTCCTGTCCCATACCTGCAGCTGCAGGTGAATTACAGAAAGTGTCTGTTTCTCTTACTCTGATTTCTGAAATGGATATGCCTGTGCTGACTTCTTAGCCCACTTGTACAGGTGAGCTCTCATTTCCTTGCTTCTGTCTCATTCAGAACCTGGAGATGATCAAGCTCCCTGTCACTTAGTCCTTTCATAATGAATAATTTGGGTAAATGCTTTGGTCTGAGTGGTAGCCAGCCATTTATCTTTGTCACTTCCATCTGAATTAAGAAGTATTTTGGAGTTTAATGTTTCACAATAGCTGGCTTTGACTGTGGCACAGCCTGTAAACTATACTTAGAGAGATTCTTTAAATCAGATCAAGAAATCAATGGTCTTTTCCTCACTGCAGGCTTCAGATCTTGGTACAGCATCTAGTAATGGCCTCTCATTTTCTCTTATCAGCCTCTGTATAGGAGATGCTGAGAAAATGCATGTGTGTGGCTCACAGCTGAAGTCCTATTGACTGCTCTGAGCCCTGTGAATGTGTGTCCCTATAATCTATAACTCTTGGCTGAAACAATAGACGTAAATTATTGTCACATTTAGACCTTGGATTTTCTTGCCTTAGGTATATAGGCAACATGTAACAGCCTTCTGCATAGCTGCTGAATTTATCCCTGTGGGAAGGTGAAATGGGAGAAATGAAAACTCTCAACATAATTTTAGAGAAAGAGGAGCTAAGTGCACAGGCGGATGATGCATTTAAAATGGTTTGTGTCTTAAAAAAACTCTCATAACTATTTAGTTAGTACTTCTGTTCTATAATTAAGAAAATTATCTCAAGTGCTCCCAGCAGTTCTGCATTAGGTTACTGAAGCTAAATCAAGATGCCTACTTTTCTTATTTCTTCTCTGACTCATCTGTGAAGGGCTCAGAGGAGAGCAAAGCGCTCCCTTTGGAGGCTGCCAGAGCCTGGGCTTTCTGCTTCCATGTTATGCAGGTGGGCTTGGAGGGAGAAGTGTGCATATCCCATGATACCCAGATGGTGAATAAACTTCCTGTCTCCACACTGCCTGTTAGTGTACCAGCATCCTGGGGTACAAGGCAGTGCTGGGTACTCTGGGAATTGATGAACAAGGAGAGCAGTGAGGAGATGATAACATGTCTGGCACAATAGACCATGTTATTGTCTGAAAAGTTTGTTTGACATATGGTTATTCTAACACAAACAGTAAATATCTCATTATACAAAGCTATTACTGTTTCTAACTCAGCTCTCTGGTACTTCAGTGAAAGCAATGTCTCTTTGGCATTTACTGGACTATAATAGTGACAAAAATGCAGCATACTGGCATCCTTATGTATGTGCAGAACGCTGTTTTTTCAGACCACTGGATACATCACTGATACAGTTCTACTCCCCTCCATTGTCCATGTACTTAGCTGTAAAATCTTGTTAACTTCTTGTGGCAGACTGACCTGGGAGAGGCACCTTGTGGCTTGTGTGGGGCACTTCATTCTAACATGAGTGAGGCTTCTCTGCAGGGAGAGGTTATGATGAGTATGGGTGGAAGAGGTCATGCTGCTCCTGGACAACTCTGGGGGTTTTGGACAACCCCAGGTGGGGGCAATTAGGACTTAAAACAGCCATGAGTAACCTACAGGATACCGTGCCTTATAGGGAGCCTGTGTCCAGGAGCTCTTGACTTCTGTCTAGATCCCCTGAGAATATTCAAGAGTTTTGAGCCAATGGCTGTGAGAAAAAAGCCATAAAAATAGTCAATTTCTTAAGAATGTATTTTCGGAGGGTCTTTTAAAATGGTCTAGCGATGTTGCTAATTACATATACATTTGCGTTCTGGCTGTCCAGGCTTGGGCTGTGTGATAAACATATGCATGGGCAGGTGCTGTGGTACACGAGGTGGTTCAGTGCCTGGAGGATTAGGACATGGTTGGGCACAGGGGGCATTTAGTTCATTGATTTGACATACTCTTAATTTAAAAATCTATGCTTAGTTAAAAATATAATTGCATTAAGATTAGAGTATGGTCTTAACTCAGACATTTAATTTTCACATAAACCCCTCTTAAGGAAAAAAGGGAGCTGTAAGGTAATCTAGAAAGGGGAAGCCTTTTCTGTGCTTACATCAGGCATTTAGGGAACAAGTGGTATGTGAGCAGGCCATAGGAGACATGATGTCTGAAGAAGGCAAATGGAGATCACTTTCATTTTTACACTTGATTCTGCTGCCTGATAAGCTTTACCATTAAAATCAATTTCTGAATAAAGGACTGGGAGTTGAGGTATGGCAGGACAGATATACCACAGAGGCTGGGTAAAGAGGTACAAATAGGGCTTTTTGTGTCTTCTGGTTTTAATAACGCATGTTGCATTGTAACAACACTTCTTACTTTTGTTAGGCTGAACAGCCTTTGAAGTATATTCTTCCCCTCCTTAAAGTGGAATTGAAATCCTTAATAGTTGCTTCCAGGTGTTTGACTTTTGCTTTAGACTTGTCTTGCATCTTGGGTTTGGCTTTCTTCAGTTTCTGGCACTTCACCTTGCCCTAGATGTCCCTGTAAGTTCCATGCTTTGCTCTGCAGCTGACGATAGAGCAGCCCCAGCACTTGCACCAGTGTGGAATTATTCCACATCCCAGCAACACCTCTGGCAGGCAATTGTTTCACAGTTTCTCTCATGTAGAGTTTTATAGCAGTCTGTGCCCAGGCAGCAAGGGTATTTCTTACAAATCTCCTTATACTGGAGCTGTAGGGTCAGAGGAACACTTGATCCTAGCAGAAATTTAGCATGATCTCATGCACTTAAACCAGGGTGCTTGACATATAAGAAAAAGAGGGATTTTGCCCTGTTTTTCCAGGAATATTTTATGTGTGTATATATATTTATAAAAGCAGTTGGCTTCCTGAATGCTCCTATTTATTTCTAAGGCGTTGTGGGAGTTGGTGTTGCTGATCTGGCACTCTTGCTTTCTTATCTGCTGCTTCATCATGATTTCACTGTAGTGACATTTGTTGTCAGAAAGTCAATACAGTGAGTTTGGGAAAAGCTGCAGATGCTTGGAAAGTGGAAGCAACAAGCTAAACAGGTGATCTATCAAATTCACTTGCAGTATTTGTTTGGGTAGTGGATCAAAGTCTGATCCAGTTAAGTGATGGCCTTGGCAGTCACCTCAGTGCTGGCTGTGGTGGCTACTAAAATAAAAAACCCCTTTCAGACAACAGAGAAAATACCCCTGTAGTCCCTGAAGGAAAACCTAGAAGTTCATCAGGGCACATGCAGCCCAGTCCTTGTTCCCTCCATATGCCTTTTGACTGTGCATATGCCTGATTTTTGGCATGGGAACAGAATGAGTTGGTTTTTAGTATCAAATATGCTCACTGAAGTGCTGCCTTGAGGGATCATGTCTTGGCACCCTGGTTTTTCACTGTTAAAAACTTGAAAAGAGCCTTTAATATGCAGATTGATTGACTGAAATGACTAAAAAGGATGCTGCCATTTTTGCCATGAATCAGGATTCAGATTTGATTGTGTATTATATTCTTAAATATATTCAGCACAAAATGCCTTACATTTCAGTGTGTGAAATGATAGGCAGGGCATCAGCTGTAATGGGCCATGCACTGACTCATTAGACAATGTGTCTGATTTTTACTGAGTACCTCTATTCCTATGACAAGTTTAGCTCTTCTGAAGGAATGCAGAAATGTTCAGTAGGTAATATAACAAAATCAGATGGTGATTTGATGGGGCTGAAAAATGAGTGGCCTTCTTAATTCAGCAAAGGACAAATATTTCTGAATGAAGCTCATCAGATTCACAACCATGCCAAATCCAAGACTAGTTGGCTGGAAATTTCTCTCAGAGAAGCATTACTCAATTTTTTTAGAAAACTCCCAATGTGCTGGCTGGTACCTTGTTTTAGTATAAAAGTGATGCTCAAATGTGTTAGTGGAGTGCATTTAAAAACCACATACATTAAAAAGGTTATTTTAAAAAGCTCTTAGAATTAGCCAGTTTCCACAGAAAAAGTTCTGCTCTCTAGGATCTGTTTCAGAGATGCTGTCCCGAAGTTCCTCAACACAAGGTTCTTGAAGTTATAGGTTTAGAATATAGACTGCTTAAGAGGGATAGAAAGCTATTAATAAGTTTTAATTGGTTTTCTCTCCTTTTAAAAATCATGTACCTTTAACCTGGTCATGTGCAAATTTGAATCAAGAATTTTCCTATGGTTAATGAAGTTGAAATCTTGCTTAATCATTTCCTTTCTTAGAGAAGGACTGGCTTATGGATTCTGTGGCTTAGAGCTTTCTGGCACAAGTACTTTCCAAAAAGGGGAGTACTTCCAAATTGATTTGAATTTGCAGGGTTCAAAGAAGCCATGTGATAGCTCTACACTCCCCAGTGTTATATATAGCCAAGGTTATTTGGGTTGTTTTTGAAGTGAGTAAGGGGAGGGAAAAGTGAGATTATGGAACACAACTGTGTCATAAAGCTGTTTCTAGCCAACTGTGAGATACTAAATATCCATGGCAGCCTAATGAACAACGCAAGACCAAATTTCTGTGAAATCAAATGATCTTTAATGCATCTTGAGTGCCAGCTCTGGGAACATGTGTCATCTTCTAAGAAGTGGCAGCCATCTGCTGGGTTCATGCTCTCTGTGTGATGTGCCACCCCCGCTGAAGGCGCCTGATAACGGAGCCCAAACAAGGCACAGGCCAATCTGCAGAGCAGCTTCAGGAGAGGAAAGCCCAGCCCAGTGTTGTGCCAGTGCTGTGCAGACAACTGTGCATAATGTGAACTCATCAGTATGTGGGCCGTGAGTTGTGTTTCTGGATGCTGAACCAGCAGCACAGTTGTGTGTCCATCTCTAAATCTTCCATGATTATAACTCTCATTGTAATCGCTCCTTGGTGTAAGTGAGAGGGAGGCTGTAATAAACTTGTGTAATTTATTTTCTACTTATTGTCAAGCTCTCCCAATTGTAAATAACATGAATTAAACCATGTCAGTAATCTAGTGAATGTGTACTAAATCAAATCTAACTTATGGTTCAGAATTAGGCTACAGATCAAACAGGAATGCATTTTTTAGACAGTTAATAACACACAAACCAAACATCAAAATTATTTTGCATATGGAAAAACATGAAAAGAAAAGTTCAATATATAATTATCGTAGAATGTTTTGGATTGGAAGGGACCTTAGAGATCATCTAGTTCCAACCCCCCTGCCATGGGCAGAGACACTTTGTACATACGTATTGTACAATACAATATTGTACATACAATATGTACAAACATATTGCATGTTTTTATTTTCTAAATCTAGTGTTTAGGATAGCAGCACTTCCAGTAATTCAATTTTAATTGTTGTCCCTACATTTAATATTTATTCCCTTTATGTGCTTTGTGATTTGATTCTGCTGCTTTCCTGTACCACAATATTTTTGTGTGAAGTCACCTGAATTTTATTTTTAACACCCAGTGAAATAAGACCTCATATGTTCTTGAGACTGTTGAATAAAAGTCTGTACATATTTTGCAAATATTGTCACTCTTATTCATGCTGCGTATATTTGTGGATGAAAAGTAATGTGAATAACTATCATTTAAGTAATACCTGTCATCTAAAGAGTATCTAAAACTGTCAAGGTAACTCAGTGGGCCAACACCAGTCTTTTTGTGGAACTTAAGAAATTGTCAATAATTTCCTTAACTAGAAAACTGTTTTGAACACCAATATCTGGATAAACATCTGTTGATGTACCAAATATGAAAATTAATCTTCAGGTAGTAAAGTTTTACTGATACTTGAATTACAATGGACGAGGCTCCCTGTCAACTGCTGTCACAATCTGACTTCTTTCTACAAGGCCCATAAAATTCTTCATATCTGCTCAGAGCAGGTATATAATTAAGTGAATTATGACGCAATACTCTTAAATCTGGAGGAAGAAAAGAATTTTTGTCGAACTCATGTTTCCAGAAGTCCCAACTATTTTTAGTTATTGAAATCTTGTAGTCATCTCCATTTTTATTGGAAAAGAACAATATATACCTGTTTGGACAGGACTTGTGCTGCTGAATTCTGGTCTAAAAGTTATTGAGTAATAACTCCATGGCTGGCTTGACTTTTGGAAATGCCTTTTACAACAGTTAATCCTACAAAAGCTCTGTGCAATGTATGAATTTATGCATTGTGTAGTGGTAGCTTATTAAATACTGTTTAATCTGTGTGCATAGCAGAGTTTCTTTTGGCTATAATTCCAAAAGAGAGGCCTGATGTCAGCAGATATGATCTTTCTCATTTTAGGTGAGGGACCTTATGCAGAGTTAGTTGCTCATTGCACAGAGATACTTGGAAGGAGAGGAAAAGGAAAGACTCACATTTTGGGTTCTGTCACTGTAGTGAGAAGTAAATTGGATGCAAGGAAAGTCTGCATTGGGCCTTATGACTTAGTGCTGTCAGATCCTGCTGTGTTGTGACTAATGCTGTTTCCCACTTTATTGTTACTGAAATCAATGGCAAAGCTCCATTTATGTTAAGAGCACATGACAAGATCCAGAGTAAATGAAAGAAGCAGATGACTAACAGTAATGGATGTAATTGAGAAAGAACAGTCCTATCAAAGGGTATATTCAGAGTTGATTTAGAGCAGTAAGTAAAGATCATTCAGTATCTGACTCAAAACAAGATAAAGGCTAAAGACATTAAGGGCACATCCACTGTTCGCAGAGGGAAAGGGTCTCTTCATTCATTTTAATTGTGGGGAGGGAAAAGTGACTCCAGATGGTGGTTATGCAAATGATCTTTTAATTGGTAAACAGGAATATTTCCCTTTGCCCATATTTGTTTTTTGAGATTAAACTTTGCTTGTGCAAACGGTGTTTGCAGGCTGGTACACAGCAATGGACATCTGTGCTTTTTCAAATCATTAGCACTAGATTAGAAATTTTGGCTGAAATTCTGAGTACTAACTTGCAACACCTGATTTCAGTTGATCCATACAAGGGTTGGGTGCTATCCATTCTCTGGACAATATTGTTTATTGTTTGCTATCAATTTAGAGCTTTTCTTTCACTGAAGCAGCTTTTTTTTTTTCCTGTGAAAGCTCTGCCAGATGTGCTGCCCTCTGGGTTCTCTTGTCCCTGACAAGGGACAGCCGCAGTGCAGGAAGGCAACCCGTGCTCCTGGCTCATATGCTGTGTGGAGAGATTGCCTCATAGGTTAGACATGAGCTATTTAAGAAGTTGCTCTGAACTTAGCCTCAGTTAATGTAATCCCAAACACTGCTCTGACAACACTAAGTGGCTGGACTTTTTTTTATTTCTCAAAATATGTGTATGGACAAGTGCTTGGTGTAGCCATGGACCTGGGCTGCAAGTGTGGAGGAGAAGAAAGCTGCGATGTGAGCAAGTTGGCTCTTTGCCATCAGCATTTGTTGTGGCTCATTTAGGATCTAAGGCAAGTAGGCTCTTCAAGCCACTGTCTTCCTTGGTGTGATGTTACTGTGTTCAAGGAGTAAAGGAAGATATTTTAAGTGAGGAACTTCTGGGTAACCTGATTAGTGTCTCTGTCTAGCATGGAAATGTCTCCTGCCTGATCTATAGGGATGAATGGCCAGAATCCAAACTGGTCTTCTGTGATGGTCTTGCTCAGGGGCTGGTCGAATTCTTTGAGCCACTACTTTTGGCTTGGTTAGCTAAATGTATCAAATACTAAATTAGAAGTGATGCCAGGATCCCTGCTGGGATCCTCAGTATTTATGTCCATCCAGTCTGCTAGCTGCATGGACATTGTGCCCTGCAGCACTGAATCAGCAAGAAAGTTAGATTGAGTTGCATGAAGAAAATGAAGTTGTAGAGTGGACAGTAAAGAGGGAAACTGTTTAAACATTTAAGCAGTAAAGAGGCTGACATTAGAAAGCTAGAGGTGTCAGCAGATGTTGAGATAAACCTGCAGTTCAGCTTACTGCTAGCACAGATCTTGGATTTGTTTACTTAAAGCCAAGGTGTTTAGATGCTATTGACTTCTTCCAGCACCACTTTTGGTAGCAGAAAAACGGTATGTGAAATTTTGCCTCAGCAGCAGGCAGGGACCTGAAGACTGTGCGTGTCAGGATCTTGCTCTGTGAAGCTGTCTCCTTTGTCACCTGAAAAACAGTGACATAATTAAGGTCAAGGGGTTGGTGTAACTCCTGGGTCGGGTTGGCGTTCCTCCAATGAGCTCAGCAGTGCTGCATTTGGAAAAAAATAGACTGTATGAGCATTTTTCAGGGACGTGAGATTTTCAGCAGCCTGATTGATGTGTAGTCTAATAATGACATTTCTGAAATCATGCTGTATTTGACACCCACATCATCCTGCAGAATGCAGAAATGTTTTGGGGCTGCAACTACATGACATGGCACTTGGTCACCTCTGAAACCACAGATCATGGCCCCTGTAGTAACCTGATATTTCCTGCAAGTTCAACTGCTCTTACTCTGCTTGTGCCTGGCTGTGGCTCCCTCCCCACTGGCCATGTTGATACAACTGTTGTAATGTGCAATGAACTAATCAGTGAGTGAGGTCCTGGGTTAATAATAATCTGCTTTGAACCTAGATTGTCACCAACCTTGTGAGTATCCGTCTCATGCCAGCAGGCAGGGATGTGCACCTCAGAGGTATGGGTGTAGGGAGGATGGCACTGAGTGCTGGAGAGACTGAGGCAGGGGTGGTAACCTGTCCAGCAAGCTTGGAAGTCTGTGCTGTGAACTGAGATGTTAGGGTGCTGCACACTTTCCAGTGTGGGCTGCTACAGTACTGTGTTCGGGGCCCTGGCATCAGGCACAGGATGTAGCTGGGGTAGAACTTAGGATGAGGATGGTTCATCCTAAAATGGGGCTGTGCAGCATCCAGGTTACATGTGAAAGCTTCTAACCATTCCATGGTTGGCATAAAGGCCAAGACAGGTGGTGCTCCAGTGGACTGAACAGGGAGGTGTCCCCACTAACCCCTGGAAATGGTAGGGCTGAGCTGTGCCTCGACCCCCTGCCTCTCCTGGGAGTCATGTCAGATGTGAACCTTGTGCAGGTGAAATTTCTTTTCCCAGGTCTGCTGAGCACTGTTTACAATCTGTAGTTGATAAGATAGCCAAGCTGTTGGAGTGCCCATGGAGGTAGTAAGGAGATTCTTTTGATTTCTCTTTTGGCTGTAGATATTCCTAGCCATCAGTGTAAGGAGACTTTGGAGGGAGGGTAAGGTCCTGGCCTTCTGTATGTCAAATCTAGCTCTTAGAGACTCAGAAAAGGGTGGGCAAGAAAGACCTTGGCTTTGTAGCCTCCAAATCAGAGCATTCAGATTGAAGTGGTCATTGGTTCCTGCTTCAAGGACTGTGTTAGGCACTCAGTAAAAACACGTAATCATCCTGCCAGGAGTGAAGCAGCCACATCTTTTTGATTGCACTTCCTGGAGGTGTTCTTGTCCCAGCAGCTGTAACATTGCTCTGAGTTTGTCAGGGTTCTGCAACTTGTTAGTGGCTAACGGGTCATGGGGAGACTGACAAGGCAGGCTAATGAAAGGCTTCTCTGTGCTAAGGGTTGTAATTTGGAAGTCAACTGCAATAGGGCCTCAGATGGAGTCAAAGGCGACCAAGGTACCAATTAAGGTACTAATCCTTTATCTGGAGCATTTAGTCAAGAGGTTTGTGGGCACAATCAAAATAGCTCAACAGATGCAACTGAAACCAATGATACATACAGCTCTGCAGTGTTGTAGGATGAAGCAGTTGGAGAACACTTCTGTAATAACCACATTTAAAAGACAGAATAATATTTGGCAAATAATGTATGTTGGTAGTCACCTCTACTATGTGAAGGCAATACATACATTATTGAAAACTGATGAGGGAAAACAATCTACAAACGCCATGTTTTGGAAAGATCTTAAACTCTGCTCTAATACTGCAGAAATTAGTAGGCTTTCAGTTTTCCTGGCTTTTGATCTTTTGTGAGTTGCTTGGCTGCTTTTATTTGTTCAAATTTCAAAACCAAAATGTTACAATCAAATGCAAAAGTTCAGCTCTGTTCAAAGGCACATGTAAGAGGAGCAGTGGCTGCTGTCCAGAATCATTTAGCATGTGTCTCCCCAGTGCAGTGCTTAACAAGGCAGGTCCCAGAAACAGCATAAGGGCATTAACGCTGTGCTCTGCCTCTGCCCTCCTCCTTGGCAGGGCTGATTAGCCTGAATACAAGGCTGCAGTGATGTGTTTATACTGTGTCCAGGACTGGGGAGGTCTGACTACGTTTCTCAACATAAACCTAGCCATCTTTTCCTTGAGGCTCTCTTAGAAATGAGTTTTCTCATCTACAGTGCCTCATGCTTTCTATTACTGATATCTTTCTTGCTTTCTCCAGAAGACAAGTTTTAACACAAGCTGAAGATGATGTTTGTGGATAGTATCAGTAGGAACAATGCTGGTCTTGAAAGTTTCTCTAGAATGTTTAGGCTACTGGAAAATAAATTAGTGCATTGGGTATAATTGCTTTTTATTTTTTTAGGGTCCTTTGTAAATGTGATTACTCAGCCTTATTTCAATAGCTCAAGAGTTTCTTTACTTAAAATAGCCATACTTAGGCTTAGTTTTGCATAGTTCTGTTATGGTAAGATTGCAAGATGCTACAGTTGATATTTTTAGGTGGTTTTTTTAAGCTTCTGGAGACCCTGGCATGATGTTTTATCTCAGTCCTACCACAGCTGGTTTCTTGTAGAGAAGAAAACCATGCAAATGTTTTAGAAGGGGATGAGGAATTTCCTTATTGTGAAATAGTTTGATAGAATCTGTACACTAATTCATGTATATTATTTGTAAATTTATATCCCATATTATTTCTGACTCTACTTGTTCTTGTGCTGCCTGTTACTAGGAATGCTCACCTGTAAAATCAGTTGTCTTTCCCATACAGGATATTGCCAGTCATCTAGGCTTTGTATTTTAAGGAAGTGATTAACACTCCTTATCAAGACCATCTATTGTTGTTGGCTTTTTATGGGAGCTTGTTTCGTTCATGAATCCATTTCTGTATGTTAAGTTTTTCTTCCTTGGCTTACTTCTGTTCAGACGTGGATTCCATAACACAGCTCAGTTGCAGTTGTCACACCTGTTCTTGGAGCAAGACAGTGTTGAAGGAGGAGTTTTGCTTTGGGGTGTGCTGCAAACAGCACTGCTCCTTTCTAGTTAAACCTACCAAAAGGCACAAAATTGAGGAGCTGCTGTGGGACTGTTGGCACATTATATCTCAGAGTAGTTTGTGGAGTGACATCTCGAGTCTGTTGCCCAGTGTGAGGTGTGATATTGTGATGATTTTGGTTCATCTTAGGCTTGTGTTTATTGAAAGTAACTACAGGCTCAGGCTATTTGCTGCCCTCTTTGCAGTGCAATGCCTATGACTGCAGATACAGACTTCAGCAAGAAATTCATCCTTACAGTTGATGTCCTTATTTTCAGTGTCAAAAAGACATCATGTGGCAGTGTCTGCAAAAGTTGTTCCCACTTCAATATTCCTCTTCTGATATTTTTGAGACACTTAAGTATTCAGGGCTATGAACCTGTCACTCCTCTGTAGTCCTAAATTAACTATGAAAGGATATAGATATCTCAGTTGTTGAAATATAGCAGAGACTACTGTTAATGGAGACTTACCTAGTAGCTGTCCATGTTTTATTGTCCTTGCTTTCCCATTTCATGCCTTTTTATTGAATACCCAGCAGTGATCCTTCTTGGTAATGCTTAGTTGCATATTCTGGTTTTGTGCATGTTGACTAGATTTTTTAAAAAAATTTATTCTTATTTCCTGCTCCTGCCTCAGGAGTGGTAACTTGCATTACTGCTGCTACTGCCACTGGACTGTGGACACCACCTGACTGAACTGGTCTATACCTACAGTTCTATCTACCTGCCTTCTGGCTGCCCCTCTAATCCACAGCCTTGGCTGACAAGTTGCTTCCTGATAAGACAGAGTTGTTACTGATGGTCATCTGCTGGCAGGGATCTGTTATTTTTGCTGGCTATTTTCCACTGACAACAATTTCCTTCCTCACTTCCAAAACTCATTACCATTTTTTGCTTTGAATGTACTTGTGAGGCTGATATTTATTTATTTGGGTTTTTTCTTTGAATTTATGCAGAACTATGCTAACTCTAATTAACAGGCATCCATCTGTGCTCTCAGCACCCTGGTGGTAATTAAAATTAAGCACCTCTGCATTGTCCAAAGCAATATATAAACCAAACTTTTCAAAACATTTCTGGAAATGTCTCTGTGGAGGGGTTTCCTCTCCTGCTGGCTTCCCTTATTTTATGGCATTGGAGTGCAATCACTGCTGGGAATTAAGCATGTATTGTAACAGCTTTGCCTGCTGCGTGTCTTCAAAACTTCACAGTGTTTTTACAATAGCAATACTTCACAATATGTACTGGAGTTCACACCCCCTGCCCACGGCTAAGAAGTCCACAAGCTCCTGTGAAATGGCAGCATGTTGGGAAAGCAAAATAGAAAGTGATGACATAAATGCAGAAGTTTTGTTCTGGTTCATCCCACGGGCTGTCCTGTTAGACTGTGCCAGTAGCTTGCTGGAGGCCCATCAGAACAGGCTGTTTCTGGAGCCTTTGGGTTCCAGCCTGCAGTGCTACTTCAGTGTTGGTGACACTTGTTTCCTTATGCTTCATCTGGTCAATTGACCTCAGAATGGAAATGAATAAAGTGCAAAACAGTTGTGTTCCCCCGTTTGGTGTCTCAAGTTCTAATGGCCTTTGTGTAATCACGAAAAGGAAATGTTCTTTATTGAGGTGATTCTCCCTCTTCATTCTCACTCCAAAGGCTGGACAGTGCTTTTTAGAAAGTAATATGAGATGTAAGGGATTACATTTTTTTTCTGTGTTCCCGGATTGCTCCATTGGTATTGGCTCATTTGAATCTTCTTACCTTTGTACCAAGAGGCCTCCTGGCAATGAAGGTGTGGGAAGATGCTGGGGTTGCTGCACCATGCGCTGTACTACACTCATGTGAGGTGTGTGCTGTGTGTCCTGAGACCTGGGGCTGAGGAAGTGCAGCTCTTCACTCTGCTGGAGCACAGGAGGCTGGAGGGGTAATTTCAGGCCACTTGGTAACCTGTAGGTAGAACTGTTGCTTTAGCCTTGAGGGTAGCTTGGTTCACTTGGGAACTGTATAACCAACATGTATTGTGACACTGCAGATGCCACAAAATAAGCAGCCTGTTTAATATTGCTTGATGGGGAATTGATATCTTTACGGTCTCTGTAGTGCTGAGTGACTGATAAGGGTAATGGGAGTTAGGCTGACAAGCAGATCCCAAGAATTGGGCTTTTTTGTCCTGTAGGCTATTCAGGTCCATTTTGAGATTTCCAGCTATTAACTTTCCTCTGTCTTTAATGCATGTTACCAGACAGAGTATGTTATAATCCAGGTGCCCTCCCCCAGGCTTTCTCCTGACAGTCTGGGAGCAGTGTGCCTGCTACATCTTGCATTGCTGTCAGAGGGAAAGATTTTGGGAGCAACAAAAGAAGAGATTGAGGAGAAAATTCCCTGCATTAAATACCTGATATGAGCATATTTCTAAGCTTGTGTTGCTTTGAAATTATTTAACACGGTGAAAATATATTTGTTGGCATCATTTAAGTGGACGCATAGATTTCTAACAAACTGTACCTCACAACTTGTTAAGGCCAAGTATTTTCAAGTTGCTGCTTTGTTAGAAATGTATCAAAAGAAGGCTGGTAGCACAATTTTATAAACTATTATTTTTCAATTACTATTTAAAATCATATGCTTCTGACTTGCAGATCTGGCATCCTTAGAATATTGATTTTCATATTTAAAGGTATAGATTGGATAACCCTTGCATAGCAGTATTTGTAGGTCTGGCATCCTGCACTAATTCAGGTATAAAAGATAAAATTTATAGGTTGAAATGATGCATTTTATTGGAACATCTGATTCAGTTGGGAGAAAGAAAGCTTTTGGGCACAAGGTTTCCACATTAGTCTTGACCAAATTAGTGTAAACTTCAAGCTAAGGACATTAGCTGAAGAGCTATTGCACTTGGCATAACCTCCCTGTTTTAATCAGCTGAATAACTTCAGAGAAATGGAGGGGTAGTTGTAGATGTATCAAAGTGTTGTTTTCTGAAAAACCATTCATGTGACTGCTTTGAAGGGCTATGAATGTATTTTAGAAGCCATAATTGCTGAAAACCCCCTTCAGGTTAATGGGTTTCTAGCTTGTTTTTTTGGGACCATTGGCAGTCTCTAGGATAAGAGTGGTTCAGAATAGTTTAACAAAAACAATTTGTTGCTCAAAAGTTGGATTCACTGAAATACTCAATGTTTAATTTGCCATGGCTCAAAGGGCTCTTGAAGAGACTTCTTATGTTTTAAACCTTCTGGGAAAATTGCTTTGCAGCCAAATCTGAGCTTGTGAATAACAGCAGAATAAGCACTGCAAGTTGTAATCCCACATTAAATTGTCAATCATAGTCAATGTTTCCTTTTTTTTTCAGCCAATGAATTACACTGTGGAGTTGTTGGAACATGGGGCTGATTCCAAAGGGGGAAGCATTTAGTTGTAAAATAGGATGTATGGTGAGTATAAGGCTTGGGGTGGAAGCTGTTAATCCCACTCACAAGAGGAGAATTTGGAGACAGAATTCACTTGTTTCACATGTGATTGGAGGGTCTGCTCATGCTCATTATTTGGTGCTTCTGTCTTTGTAGTTATTTCCCCCACCACTGAATGAAACCCTTTATTGTAAGTAAATGATCACAAGAAGACTTAGGAGTTTAAAAAAAAAGTGTGTTGATTTATACTAGGTAAATACTGAAGTCAGACAGTATCTGGTTCTGTTTCCTCTCTGAACCCATTTAAAAGCATGAGAAAAAATATGCTTAAGTGTTTCACCAATGTTATCTAAACTTAATTTTCAAACTTAAAGATAATGTTCTCAGATGAAAAAATAACAGTAAGATGCAATAGCTTGACACCTGTTTTGGTGATGATTATTAAGGCAGACAACAGATTTGTGCTAGATGAAATAGATATGACACTTTCAAATAGAACATTCTCCATTCCAAACCTAAACCTATGGAATATTTCAGTGCATGTAAATGATTTGAGCTATGCCCTGAGATTTTTGCACCCTGTTGTACGTTGTGAACATTGTTAGTGCTCAGCTGACTGGAGGCTGTTCTGTGCTCATAGGAATCACAGCAGAAAAGTCCCTCTGAGAAACTGGTACATGGGGAGGCTGATGAAGCCCCTGCAGGAGCTGTGAGAGACACAGTTCCCTTTGGGAGCTGCATCAAACCCTCTGAAGATCCTCCTGGGGAGGTTGCATGTTCCAGCAGCCCTGTGACTGGATTCTCCTGAGCAATATGAACCTGGTATCTGATACGTCTGGTCTGGAATCCAGACCTGGCCACTCAAACCAATGAAATTGCTATCAAGAAGTTACCCAGTGTGAAGTGTCTTGGGGGAATCTCTATTTGAACTGTTAAGGATCTCTGTGCTTTACTCTGTAGAAATATGTAGAAGAGAAAGGCAAGTGGAGAAAAGATGGGTAAGGGGAATGAAACCATGTGGAAGCAAAGGGAAGAGGCAGAGGGCTGCAGCATTACTGGACAGGGATTTGTTGACTGACCATAAAGTCTTGTGAATAACTGGCTTACTGCACACCTGCTGTTGTAGTTTGCAGTGCACTGATATTCCCTCTCTCTTCCTCACTTCTCTCCAAGGAATGCTGCTCCTGCCCTTGCTGAGGTTCAGCTATTTGATTTATGGCTCATTCAGGATCACTTTTAGGTCCTGCATACTGTGCTGCTGGGTTGAACAGACAAACTTGCATTATTCTGGATGATTTTTTTAAGTCTAACTTATTATTTTTGAGATCATAAGTCTACAGTGTTCCCTTTCAGTGGAATAAAGATGTTCAGATAAGGATAGTGTAACTTACCATGCCAATTACTTATTGATGGGAGGCAACTAAAAAAATAATGTGGAGGTTCTTTTCCTGCCAATCAGGATTTGAAAGACAAGAGCTGCAAGTGCTGTTTCTTTATCATATGAGAAGACACTTTTTCAGCTTCGTTAGAACAAGAATATGGATGTGAAATACTGCCCAATCCTGTCTTTTCACGTTGCTCACACTCCTGGTGTTACGCTTCAGTTTGGTGTCTGTACCAGTCCCACCTCCCTGAATGCTACAGAGCCTTTTCTGCCCA
Organism: Sakesphorus luctuosus; assembly: GCA_013396695.1. Taxonomy (NCBI): domain Eukaryota; kingdom Metazoa; phylum Chordata; class Aves; order Passeriformes; family Thamnophilidae; genus Sakesphorus; species Sakesphorus luctuosus. The sequence goes on along the minus strand of VWZD01010852.1, from coordinate 629,011 downwards.
AAGCAGACTTGGCCTCATGGCCACTGTGAAAAGCACCGGGATCAAGGGCTGGGGGAGAAGGGGGTAGAGGCTTCTGCAAGGCATGTCTAAGTACTTAATACCATAACCCGGCATCACATGTTTCTCACCTTCATTCAAGTCCTTTTAAACATGATCAAGGGCATGTTTCCTTGCTTTACCTAATTGAATTAGGTAGTTAGATTGAATTAGCATACAGTAAATTGTCAAAGCAGCAATTGTCTGCAATAACAGAGCCTGGACACCAAGCACAGCTCAACATCCTTTCCTAAAAAGAAAAGCCACTCTTAAGCAGAGAAAGAGCTGAATTTGCAGAAATGTTACCTTTTATTCCGTGCTGGACCCAAATTAAGGCTCTGCAGAACAATGGAGCCATTGTGTCTGGCTGGCAGCAGCATTTGCACAGCTTGCCTCAATGAATATTTTGTCAGAACGTTTTTTGCATTGCCAAACTGTGCTCACCCCCACCCCAAGCTGGAGCTGCCGAGTAATGCATAACAGAGGAAGTGGCTGCTTTTCTTGCCCTTTCCCTGAAAGAAGAATTTGACCTGTGAACAGATAACTCTTGGCAGTATGAGAAGAACAGGCCACAGAAATGTTTTCCTAATAGTAAAGATGCGGCAGGAGGAATGGACTGTTCTGTAGAGGCTCTCTTGAGATTGTTTGCATGTCAAACACCAAATATACTGTGGAAAACTGTTCCTTAACTGACAGCTTATGTTTCTCAGAATTTGCCCTTTTTCCCCCCCCTCTGGTTTTTACTGTGTTATGTCAAAATTGGATATACTCATTATAGCTCTACTTGAAACCCAATGGTTCACAAGGCTATGCTTAGTCATGCCCACCATTTGTTAGTTTATTACCTTAAGTTCTTATTTGTTTTCCTTACTTTCTCCACCCATGGCCCAGCATCCCTACGAATTCTTTTGTGGAGGCTGTTGCTGTCTGAGCCCTTTAGATGAGCTCTGAGAAGGGCATTATGAGCTGTGCAGTGCCCTCCTTCAGGCTGTGTTTCTTCTGTAGATGATAAAACGTAAATTAGCTGTGTTTGTACAACCCCAGATTCATTCCTGTTTTATAGCTGAGAATGGCTCAACTAAAAATCTAATTTACAACGTAGTCTGGGGAAAATGCTTAATTATACACTGAGGAGGAGAAAGTGGTTAAGGGGGAAACAACAACAAGCCTAAATGACATCAAAACAAATGTATGCTGTGAAAAGCCACAAGAACTGAAGCAGACAATATAATAATTTATTAAAAACTGTATAGGTTTTCTCTTTCCTTGAAGGAAAAGACACTGCATTAATGCTGCCATGAACAAAGCTCTTTTATCTTGGGGATAATTTTGTATTCTATGGTAGTAAAATAATTTTAATTCTGATTAAAATTGCGTCTGTCTTGAAATCACCTAAAGATACGGTTGGCCCTAATTTCTGATGACTTATTCTCCATGTGCTGGTTTTTTCATCACTGGGCATTGTGTTCTGTTGTGAACTACATCCTTTTATTCATGGGGAGTCTGACCATCGTCTCAGGCCAGAATAATTCATTAAGGTTGCTATTGATTTTGTCAGTAAAAGTGAGATAAGTCACATTTGCTTCCTTTATTAAAAGTTCCAGCTTGTGATGTTAATTACTGAGGATAATGAAATGGATATAGCAGTAAACCTGAAGAGAAACTCCTGCATTTATTGTAGAACTTCTCATAACTGGGCCTTGGCTATCTTTGTGGGCCTCTGGAAATTGCGTATTTGTGAAATGTGGTGTTTAAATAGAGAAATGAATTCTGTAGTCCATAGCAGACATCAGGTTGGGTGAAACTGAACATGTTGAGTTATAAGGGTTTTGTTGTTGGTTGTATTCTCTCATATTTTAAATTAGTGTGTTGATGGACAGGACTTCTGTTACTGTCCAGATTTTAGCATAGCTGAAGTTGTCACATGCACAATTGTCATCTTTCTGTGAATGAGAGGCTTCTATTAACTTGACTACAGTTTCAGTTTAGCATGATTTACTGAGAGAAAGTTTTTGTAAGACACTTATGAGAGAACATTTTACTGAAATAGCTGGTTGAACACAACAAAAGATGATGATGCAGCTCCTCTATAAAATACTTCCCTGAAAGCAGTTTTGGGTTTGCTTTTGCAAATAAATCTTTCTTCTCTCTGCTCAAAGGCAGTGTCAAAATGTGCTTGACTGTTTCAAGTCTGATCTTGGTAGGAGAATCTCAGAAAGTTAGGAGGTCAAAATAATCATGGAATTAAGAGAAGAGATGAACTCTGAGAGTGACTGAGAGTGTGACACTTCTATCACTGATAGAAACTAATATTGACATGAGAAATTTCTTCTAAAGAGTTATATGAGGTGTATATTGCTCTGATGGCATTCTTTAAAATCATAACCTTTTCTGTGTAAAGCTTGCTGTTTGATATCTGTGAAGGTTGAATGTAAATTAATGCATGCTCTGAAGGGCTTGAACACCTTCCAGTATTTTTCAAGCACAGTTATTAAACCACTTCCTGTTTTTTTCAGTCCAAGTGATCAGCTGTGACATTTACATCATGTGGGAAGCTGCGACATGTCCAGGGTCAGGCTCTCTGAGGAAAAGCAAGATACCGACTTTAAGGGACTAGTAGGACTAGACTTTATTGCAGTCTGAGGTAGAACTGATACTTGTGAAGACCCAGTGTTGGCAGCTGTGGTAAAGCTTCCCTCTGAAAGCAGCCACTCTTGAGCAGGGCTTTGAGCTACTGAGTGTGCACTTGGGATCCTGAGTGGGCTTGTGCAGGTCCTGATGGATGTACCAGGGATCTGCAGCCTTACTGATATGCATAACAGAATTGTCTAGCTCAAAGCTAGTTTGAGTGTTTGCTTATGTACTGCAGATACAGTTCTTGACTGCATTGCAGATAAACTGTATACATAACTTGATTTATGTATGTACATATTTATTCACCCCGAAACAGAGAAACACACTGTGTACAGCATTATCATTGCTGTATAAAGTCTTCCAATGGCAATAAGCTGATTTCCAGGGAAAAGCTGTGCCTTATTTGCCCCAAACCAATAACATAACTGCTTAGTAGGGTACCTTACAGATTTGACATCAGCTTGCACCATCCTGAAAATGAGTGCATGCTGATGCACTGCAAAAATAGTTGAGGAAGCCATCTGTGACTTGCCTTTCTGTGTGTCCTGTGATACCAATGTAGTGTGTGGGTGAGTTTCTCAGGGGTTGACATTGGGTGAACTAGTCATCTCAAGTAACAAGTGAAAATTGAAGAGCATGGTGTATGGCCAAACTGCCAAGGACTCCAAAATTTTTAAAAAGAATTCCTCTGTTATGGCCTCCTTCAGTTCTTTGAGGGCATAACTGCAACTTCTGTTTATTTTCAATTAAGTGTTCAAGTATGTGAAACCAGTTATATGTGGAGTGCTGTAAACAATACAGTAATCTGTAACAAGAAGAACTCGGTGCACTCCCAGCAACTGTGAGGGAAAAATAGCAATTTATCCAAGTGTTCAGAGTGAATAATCTTGTGCCTTTTCCTGTCTTTTTGAAATTTGTGAGCATATGGCAGAGCCAGACTTAAAGTTCAATATGGCTCTAATTAGTGACCGAGGAAAGAAGGTGTATTTGTGTGTGTCAGCTGGAAAAATGTGCCTTCAAGGACTTGGCTTTGTTGATCTTAGATCTGATTTCAAATTGGCTGACTTGCAAAACAGCCCTTTAAACTTAGATACTGCTTCAGAATGACTGTCAAAACAGTAGAAAAAACAAATAAGAAAGTCTTATATATCTAACCCTGTAGTGTGTGCAAAAAGCACTCTAGGAGCAGCCTGGCTGACTGTTATAGTGATGTGCCACAGGCATCCCGCTGTGTAGATGTACAACTTCTTCCTCTGGAAATGTGCGCACATCCCTCGTGTTTGCTGAGGCATTATCCAAACTCAAATATACAATATTTTCTTGGGAATGGAACTGCATTTTTAAATGCTCTCGTGGCTTCATCAAACAGTCTGGAAGAAATACACTTGGCTGCAATATACATTTGAAAATATAGGAACAATCACACCTCTCTCAGAGTCATGCACAACAGGGATGGGAGAAGCAATGCCTGTCCACAGGAAGTGCTGAGATTTTTGGTGTGTGACCTCCCAAGCTGCCCTGTGTGACTTCATGTAGCTGTTCCAGGAATGAATCCAACTTTTTTGGATGTTTCCATGCAATTATGAGAATTCAAGCTTGAAAAGTTTCAATCTATTGCTGTTTTGAGCTCAGGTTTTGCAAAAATGTATTTACCTGTTTAGGAGTTCTATGTTTGTGAACAGTTTGTAGGATTCAGAGAGAGCAGAGTAGTTTCTAGATTGATGCTAGAAAGAGCTGCTCAAAAACTGAATTCAAAGGCAGACTCAAACCTATTTAGACTAAAGAAACTTTGTGCATGTACTTTGCAACAAAATGGGAAAAAGAGTAAATACTTATTATGGTGGTAATGGATAGTTATTTCTTTTTCTTTCTTTTTTTTCATTATGTAAAATAGTTGTGTTAGAAATATGATTCTAATCTAGTTGAACACTCATTTTGACCATATCTTGGTATTTTTCAAGAGAATAACTTAATCTGAAAGTGTAAAAAATTGTATATTTAAAACATTTCAAGAATGCCCATCTACTTTTTTTTTTCTTTTCTGAACACATTTGCTGAATTTGACATGGATTTGTGAATGTTTTTGTTCCCTCATAACTCCATGTCTCTGGGTTTGGTAATGGATGGAGAACAAATCCTCTGTTGGGACTTGCTATTTGACAATAGGCAAATGATGCTCTCGTGTCTCCAGTGCTCACAAGGGGACATCGCCCAGACTTGTGTATTCTCCTGTTTGGTGTTACAAGGCAAGCTCAGTCCTTGGACAAAAGCAGACTTTGTGGATGAACTCTGCAGGGCTTCGTGAAGCTGCACGTAGAGTTTGGAGGCAGCAGGGCTGGGGAGGCAGCCTGGCTGATGCTGCACACAGAGCCTGTATTCAGAGCAGTGCTGCATCTGTAAGTTATAAGCTGCAAATTGCTGTTGCCAAGCCTGGTCTTCTCCAAGTACATACATACGTGTCAACAAATTAGAGCAGGAGAACAAGTGGCCTGGCACTCCTGGCTTGGCTGACTCCCCAAGAAATGATCCACCCTCACAGTCTAAATTTCTCTTGACTGTGGAGAAGCAGGACATGAGTTTAATATTCAGGGTAATAAACAGAATACTGAATTAAAATGAGGATGTGATGCACCAGAGGGAATCGTTTGTGCTGCTCTGTTGGTCTCTTTGGGTTTTTGCCCAGCTGGCCAGCAACCAGGGAGCATGAACCGCTGCTGCTCACTCCAGGAGACCAGCAACTGAGGGAAACTGCTTGGGAATTAAGTCCTGCTTCCCATTCCTGATGATGAAAGGCACTTACTGAGTGCAGCAGGGGATTTGATGGTTTGTCTAAGGAAAGCAGCTTGCTGGTGCTCCAGAGGGAAGGGCAGCTGCTTGGGGAAGAGGAGCAAAGCATTGGGATGCAGTGGTGCATAAGGCCAAGCTTAGAGCTGTAACAGAAAATTTTATTTTGGAAGTTCTGAGCTGATTCAAATAACAGCATGTAATACTGCCACAATGAAGGCACTGTGAGAGACCTGCCTGAAGCACCAGGGCAGCTGGGGGTCAGCAACTAAGGAAGCAAAGTGGAACAGCCTGGGGAGAGGTTCCCAGGCTTGGTCAGAGCCCCATGGGAAGGGCAGGACTGTGGCAGCATTGGGGTTCTCCCTGTGCCCAGAGAGAAACTGGGTTGGGAGGAGGCTGCTGTGTGGGTGTGTGGGGACAGTGCAGCAGAGTAATGCTGCTTGTGAGGTTGTCATAGGCATTCCTGGTATGTGTAATGGGTAATGTGTCCACAAGGAAAAGACTGAAAGTGAAATCAGGGATAAAACTCAGGAAGGCTGCTGATGTCCACTATAATGTACTTTAAAGTGAAAGGAGAGGAAGGGAGCATGGAGAGCAAAATCAAGAAATTTGAATATTCCAACATGGTGGGCAAGAGGGCTTTGGAAGCTGAAAATGTCTTGGGACCAAAAGGTACACTTGTGGGAGCTGCTTCTACAAGAAGTGACCCTGAAAAACATGGGAAAAGGAATTATGTTCCTCTGTGCCATAGGTTTTTCCACTTACTAAAATAGGGGCATTAACAATCTTCAATCTAGTGCTGAAGGGTGTGCCCATTATTTGAGTGTGGGAAGGCCCAGAGACCCCAGTCAGGGTCTGAATCTTGTTATACCAGGTGTTGTAAACAGCAGAAATGCCCAGACAGCTTTAAAAATAATTTAAGTGTATTTATGTATCACTGTAAGGAAGCTGTTAAAAGAGCCCAGCAATATGTTACAGCTTAAAAAAGAGGACATAGGTAGGAAGTGGAGAGTAACTGTGAAATGGTAAGAATAAAATAAATGAGGCTCACAGAATATTAGTTCTTGGTTATAAATAGAAAATAAATACATACGGGCAGAACAGTCCTTCCTCTTTGCCTGACCTTTCAGTGCAGATGAAGATTAAAACTGAGTAAGACTTGAGATACTTAGGAGAAAGGTGCACAGAATTAGAATGGATTATTCTGCTCCTGCTGTGAGAATAAAGGTGATACAAGTTCTTAGTGTGTAACTCCTGTGGCTAGGTGAAGTGTGTACTGTTAATTTTAGGATTTGGAATCGTGGTATCAAAAGCATTATTAGGTGTTCTGTATGTGTTTTTCTGGCTCAAATGTGGTGTATGTGGTGTGGGGGGTTTTACTTTCTTTTTTTTTTGTTCCCCCAAATGGATAGTGTGGGCAGAGTGCACTCAATCCCAATCTGGTTAGAAGGAGGGTTGTTAAATGGGAAGTGGTTTATTGATTACTATTTTCACAAGCTGTGATAGCCTACCTTTATCATTTTAAGAGATTCTTGTTTTGCTCTCTCACTTAGTGCAAGGTCAGGGAACAATTGATTTGGCATTTGGTACAATTTGCAGTTAAAGGGATGAAAACCATGGGTGAGGAACTAAAATGGTTGCAGTGTTTCACTCCTTTCCCCTGCTCTTCTCCCCTCCCCTGCATGATTACTTGCTGCATTTGCAAGGAAAATTAATAACCAGATTGTTAATCTGTCTGCAGATTTCTGCTTGATCAGGTGCTCAGCTGGATCCAATAGTTCTTTCTCCAGCAGATGCAGAAGATAGAATGAGGTTTTTCTGCTCTTATCCACACTCTCCCCCCTCTTTCCCCTTTACTAAGAGAGCAGCAAATCCCCATTGCATGCTGGTACCAAAAAGCGTAATTCAGCATTTAGGGTGTGTGCATAGTCATTCTTTACTATTAGTTACTTTGAATCCTTTATAGGTTCTTGTCTGACATGACTTTAAGTTGTGACAAGTGGGATTTGACTGTTGTCTGAAGACACAATTTCGAGTTTAGTTTAAAAAAACCACAGCACACCAGAAGCCAACGCTCAACAAACTATGGAGTGTTCTCCCAAGCAAAGATGCTCTCTTGTGATGTTAACTATTGATCTGCAGCTGACATGTTGCCCCTTACGATGCAGCATCTTCACGGGAGCAGAGAGGTTCTGCTGTAACTTGAGGGTTGCCAAAGCTAGTGGGGATTTTTCCACAATGTGGATGGGCAGTGGCTTGGCTTTTGGGTTGGAAGCACAGCAGTAGCAGCTTGGTGACAGCAGCTGTGTTTGACACTCCTGCTGTGACAAGGCTCCCTGGCAACACAGCTGGCAAGCACGAGTGCCCGCAGGGATGCTGTCCTGTGCCTCCAACACTGCCCTGTGTGCACTGCCCATGGCTGGGGGGCAAATGGACTGTGTGCCTGAACAACTGGCTGGCAGCTGCCTGGTGCATGGCAGGCACGCTGCAGAACTGCTGCTCTGTGTGCCTTGGTTTGCAGAGCACTCTGGGATGGAATACATTGTGACACATATTGGCTGGTGTTTAGGATGGGTGATGTCCAGAATATATCATTGGTTAAAGGTTCCTGTAGGAAACACTGTTCCTGGTACTGGGGACAAGAATGAAATACAGACTGCACAGACGTCTCTTTTTCTTTATGGAGAGGACTTTGTGATTAGAATAATCCCTCATACAGCTGATGCAAAAAGACAGCCCAACCTCTGCAGTCTATCTAAGACAATTTTACTTCAAAGAACACTATAAGGAACAAATTGTGCTTAACCCTATTTTCCCAATGAAAATGGATAAATCTGATGAAAACAGAGACAAATCTAATGAAGCCTTTTGTCAATAGTGATGATCAAGCACTTGAGGCTGGCTGTTGCAAGCCCAAACCTTTCTGTGCAACCCCACTAGACAAGAGGTTGCTCCTTGTGCTTTCCTAGAGAACATTTTCTGTTAACAAACCCTATTTACAGTTTGAAAAGACTTAATTATATCCTGTGCTTAATGAGTTCTTAGTTTTTGAGAAGCTCTCTGGCTGAGGCAGAGACTGTTGACATATTTCATAGGCAAACAATTTGCTCTTATCTCTGGCTTGCTGAAAGACTGCAATTGCTTTACCTTTATAGGTGCTAGTAGTAAAACAGAGGGGTGGATGATAGGAATGGGAATTCCCTGAGAAAACTGTACTATAAAAAACATGCTGTGTAAATTCCACAGCAAGTTTCTTTATTTTTGTAGCCTTGTTCTTTAAAGCTATCCAGCTTAACGAAAAGTAGTTGTGTCTAATGGGGGCTCCTTGTGCCACGGAGCCGCTTACAGAGGCAATGTGAGGAAGGAGGAGGCAATTTTCCTACAGCTGGTAAAAATGAAGATACATGATTATTCCTTTACTTCATAATGGAAGTGGGCTTCATGTTTATGATAAAAGATAAGCTTATTAGTATTGCTGTTACCCTAGGTTGATACAAGTATTACTTCATCTTGCAAACTGCACTTCAAGATGTGGAAAAGGTTTAATCTGTTTGTCATGCCTACCTCATTTATCTCTAATAAGAATTGGTGTTTGAGGGCTATTGACTTTCATGCCTTAGAGCTGGGGATGCTGAGTGTGGAACAGAATGAGACCGTCTTTTGCTGATATAAGTCAGGAGTAAAAATCCACGGATATGTTGATGTGGTTATGGTGAAAAAGGAGAACAGACCCCTATGTTTTTGGCTTTTTAATGTGGATGCTGTCTATTTCAGTGGAAGTCTGCATGTGTGAATGATAATGACAAATGAATCAGGAAATGAATGGAGAACATGTCAGGAAATGGCAGTTAATATCAACTGAAAGGAAAATGAGATGTCTACAGCACTTAAGACATCCTGGGATGAGAAGGAGAGGAGCAATATAGTTAATATGGCTTCTTTCCTCATATTTAATTTCTTGGTGGGGCTGAAAGCCTGAAAATAAGCTGGAGGCAGGAGACTTTGTCTAATCCCCAAGCACTTCCCCTTTTCCAGCGTAACTAGGGGAACCTGGCATTACTCATCACTTCAGGTGATCAGGGAGCAGGAGGGATTTATGGCTGAGAAGTGAAGGGTTTAGAAGTCAGTCACAATTCATCTAATCACTGCCTTTAATTAGAGAACATTTGGTGTGTTGTTGGCAAGCTTTCCATCTATCATAAACAAAGATGCTAAACTAACGAAAATACTTGCCAACCCCTTTACCCCCTACACAGAAACATGAAAAAGGCAAGTGGCAAAGACATGTCTGATAAAGAATTATTACTGGCAGGGGTGGGAGAGCATCTATTGATCTGCTTCATGTAGGCATGTCTATAACTCAGATGGCTGTGTTAAGATGAAATAGCAGGTAGAGAGGAGAGGTTTGATATTGGGAGAGAAGGAATCTGCCTGAAATAATTATACACATGGGCAATGCAGCTTTTTAAAGCAAATCAAAGTGAAGTTTGGTCCAAATTCAACTCTACTGAGGGCAGTAGTGTTACACCAGGATAGATTTGTCTTTCAGACCTTCACAAAGGGAATGTTATCGAGGCTGATGAAATGAATTGACAACATAGTGGGTCTCAGGAGGGGCTATTCAGAGCAGTAAAAACCCTGGTCTTTTTTACCAGACAGGTCCTGCAGACAGTGCAAAGGGCCCCGTGCTCCCCTCAGTGCCACAGAGAGGGATTTCTTTTTGTGAAAGGGAAAAGCACTGGTGAGAGAGTGAGATGGCAGCCTACCTGCCTGTAGGACTAGTCATTAACATGAGAGGAAATAATCAGCCTTTGTCTGGGGAGGTGGAAACAGCCAGCAGCATTGCTGAACAAATGAGTGTGTTCAGTCAGGTTATGCACATCTCTGCTGGGGCAGGAAAGGGAAATAGTTGTACAGACAGTGCAAAGCTTGGAAGGTAGGGCCAGTCTCTGTTGTATTTACAGTTCATAGTGCTTTCAACTCTGGGTTCTTTGTCGACAGCTAAAGCTAAGCACTGCTAGACCTCCTCAGACAAACAGCCTTCCAAAAAATGACTGTGTGAAATGATTCTGTTGATTCAGTAAGTGGTAGTGCTCTCCCTGGCTCAGTTCTATAGCACAGTGAGGCTGGGGGACACTGCTGTCTGTCAGCTTTATACTAGTCATGACTTTTTGGTAGCTTCTGACAAAGAAAAAACTGGTCCTTTTTTCCTGAAAAAATGTAACAAATTTATTCACATGGAGGGGCAACTGCTTCATTAAGAAAAATTGGGGTTTTGGGATGAAATTTATGTCCGTTTCTTTATCCAAGCCTGTAAATATGTAAGGTCTGAAAGTACCACTTCTCTGCTCAAATTTTTGCTTTTCAAGGGTGGAAATAGAGAGGCATTCTTTGGCTTATGCCTCGGTCTTTTTCCCAGCTGAAGTGAACTTGGCTTGGGCCATTTAAAAAAGCAGAAAAAGTAAATTCGTTTTCTGTGAGAATGTTAAAGTCTTCAAGATTCAGAAGGGTGTAAATGCCAGGAAGAAAGAGGCTTCATTTCCATAATTATGAACAACCTGCTGGGAGCAACAGATTGAAATTAAGGAAAGAAAAATTTAGGCTTCATATCATGGAACATTGTCTTTCATTGGAGCCTATGTGCCATTGGCACATTCTGAGGAAGAGACAGACCATGCCAGCAACTGGCTCTTTTAAAGGTGGAAAAGCTGAAACATTGAGCTACTGGTTCTGGCAGTAGCAGGGATGTAGCTGGTGATGGTGTGAGGGTCTGAGATGCCCACATTCAGTGACACCAAGGCTGTCATTCTGTTTATATGCCTTGTGCTCAGTGCTGGTGTGTGTGGCAGACTCAGGTCACGGCCATGCTCCCCAGCACGGGGGATGCTGTTCTTCCTGAGCTACAGGCGTGTGCAGGCACCGATGCCTTCAGATTGAAGAAACAGCCTGAAAAGCTGGTGATGAAATAATCTATTTTTAATATAGCATATTGCCCTTTGGCACTGGAAAGCTGAAGTACCTAGAGGAGGTCTGGAGCCTTGGACTGGTGATTAGGTGCATTGGTTTATGGCAGAAAGAAGGCTACAGGGATGAGGGAAATACCAAAAGCAGAGTTGCAATAGGAGAATAACTGTAGTTCCCAACCTGTTCAAACCTGATGTAGACACTACTGAGGTCTTTTGCATTCTGGGGCAGGGGCTGCCCCTCCTGGGACTGGTAGCACAAGACTTGTTCTGCCCAAAGTGTGACTGTCGTGTTGTGTGTAGAATTTCTGGGAGAGGAGTGAGAAGCAGCCTCTGGTGCAATCTGCTCCCACCAGATGGGTCAGCTTTTATTTGCAGTGTTCAGCCTCAGCTCTCTGCTACTGTGAATGTAAACCCACCATAATGCCTGTTCATCTGAACACACACTCCCCACCCCATCTGCAGCTTTGTCATACAACAGGGGCAAAGCAACAGATTTTTGTTGGAGTAAATGAGACCCCTCAGTTATATAATAGTTGCTGATTTGCACATAACTGCTGCCAGCAAACAGTGTATTGCTTTGTTGGAATACAGCTAGATTAATTCAATTTGTCAATTTCTTCACTAATTTTTTGAGTGGAATGGGGAATAGGAGGGAATTAAAGCAGCCCCACAAAACCAAAACCAGCATCCCCTCCTCTGACAGGCAGGAAACAACAGGAATGTGCTAAAGGGCATGTTCTCTGTAATAAAGGTTCAGTCAGCAAGGAAACATCAGTGGACAAACCCAGTCTCAGAAATGTTCTCCTTTAACTGCTCTTACTAATGTTCAGCTGTGTAACAGCAGTGCCTGTGTCCCTTGTTCTTCTACTCCTTGGGGTACTGGCTTTGGGTTCATCTTCTGGTTCAGCAGGAAAGATGTCTCCAAAGGCTCTCTTGCAGCTTTGCCTCCCTGTCCCTCAGCGTGGGTTCAGCTGAGGGCAGGCACAGCCTTCCCTGTGGCTGGGTTGCTTCGCAGCACTGCCAAGGAGGCCAGACACATGCACAGTGACATGTGGCTGGGATGCCTGTCCTGGTAAACTTTCTAAGTTACATTTCCCAAAATAAGGTGAAGAAGAGGCTCTCATGCATCTGATCCCCAGATGCAAAGGGAGGTGGTGCTTTATGGTGAAAGGCAGGCAGGATATTTTTGATGGCTCAAAGATCCACCAAACTATTTGATATTTGCCTTCTGAGTTTTTAAATTTCTGAAGTCAAACTGGTTCCCTTTCTTCAGAAAAAAATCCTGTAAAATATAAAAGTGTAAACCACGTTCCTGGTCAGAAGGGTATATTCTCTCAGAAAAACCAATAGTCCTGACAGTGCATTAGAGAAATTGGCTGCACTGCCCAGATTTATACTCTGTTTGGTTCTTCAGATTGCTGTAAAACCTACTTAAGGTATTTGAATTCAAACCACTGATGCAAGACAGGAAAAAGCAGCAGCACTAAAAGGCAAACGTTTACAGGGCAATTGCCATTGTGCATGGCAAGCCCCTTTCTTAGCACAAGAATACTGTCTGCTGGAACTAACTTCTCAGTTAGGAACAAGTTTTTTTGCACACAGTGATAAACCTGCCACTGGACTAATGCAGAGATTAAGATTTCAGCAGGTAGATCTGAAATGAAGGTCACAGTGGATCCCCATAACCTTCCCCTCTCCTAGGGTGAACCCTACTCCCTTTGCTTAGATTGGAGAAATGGGATGACTAAAAGTCATGTATCACAGGGCTGTTGTGAAGGTTGCCAGCAACATCTGTCTCATCAACACTGGCAGTACAGGTGGGAGGCCCATGAGGGAGCTGGCTGGGTGTGCTGGGTAGCCCAGCTCTGGTGGCAGAGGGTGTTTCCCACTGCTGACACGCTGCAGGCAGAGCTGCAGTCTGAGTGCTGCTGCTCATTCTGGGGCTCCCAGGGCATGGGCACTGACATGGGGCCTTCCTCTCCTCTGAGCATTAAAAATCTGTTACCTCCTCTTGCCTCCCTGAAACTGGATGACATTTCAAGGTTCCAAATTTCCCAACTGCTCTAATTCATTTGAAAGAAAAAAAATGCAGAAAATGGGAAACTGATGCTTCTCAGTTCCTTTTCCCTTCTCAGCTTGCTTTCAAGCAATAACAAATTAGGCTTTGGGGGAAAAAAGGAATTTATTCCACTGTTTGTTTTGAAACAAAATTTTTAATTTGTGCAAGGGAAAAACTGAGGAAAATTAAAGTGTTTTCTTCTAAAAGTACAAGTCCTGATTTTATGCTAGCAAAAGGCATTTTACTGGGGAAAGGATTTATATACTCCCTTCAAAAAAGTATTTTTCTCCTTTTTTATAAACTGTTCTTAGGTGCATTCTTTTTTCCCCTGGAACTTTTCTTAAACACCAAACAAAAATAGCCTCTAAACCCCATCTATGCAAACCTGGGAACATGCCAAGTTCTCATAAATGTATGATTACTATTATATAGGTTTCCTTTTGGCATAAAGGTATGTGACACTTAACTGTCTCTATTTTCCCCTCTAAGTAGATAAAAGGAATGTTTGCTAAATGGACAGCTTATATGGATGACTTATTTTATTTTTAACAGGAATCTGCCAGCTATGTGCAGCTGGGTGTTTAATTCATGCTGAATAATTTATGCAAGAAACTTCTCTTATGTATTCATAAACTGGAGTTAAGCCTGAAATTAAGATAATATTAAAAAAAGAGTTTAACAGATGCTTGTGCTAGTGATCATATTAATAGACAGTTGTCCTTCCTTTAACTAGTGCCAGTTTCCTGGCTTTGTCATCATGTTCCCATTTAAACCTCTGGGGGTTTTGAGGGCTTGTCATGGAAAACAATTATGGCTGTGGGATGGAGCTTGTTTGGGTGAAGAGGACGGGGAGGCAGCACAGAGAGGAAGTGAGCTGGTTTGAGAGTGCTGGAGTTCAGGAGATAAATGGCATTCTTTACTACCCTGTCACTGCTGGAGCAGAAAGATACCTCTCCTTTCTTATCTGGGAAGGCCTGTGCGTGCCCTGTGTCCCCAGAGGGGCTCCTGGCCAGAGCAGCTGCTCTCTGGGCCTGGGAGAAGCCTAAAAAGACTGTTAGCCAAGGGTCAAGGAGACAAGATGTTTTTATGATGGTTAATCCTGAGCAGGGGGTGGTGGTGTAATATAACTTATTGTACCTGAAATATCTCCTCCCCTTTTGAATTAGAATAAAACCCTGAAAATTTTTGTAAGGACCTTAACCAGTATTGTTTCATAATTAGAATATTTTAATATTTGCTTTTGAATTTGGGTGTAGAATACAATGTCAGTGATATCCCTCTATACTAATACTGAATGCATTAAGTAGATAAACAGGTAAAATTTTAACCAAAACTAAGCAACAATCAAAAAGATTAATATTAGACTTCTGTTCCATGAGCTTTTCATGAAATCAGCACAGTATTATATGGTTTTTGATTTTTATGCCAAGGTGGTTTTTTGGTTGGTTTTTTTTTTGTTTGTTTTGTTTTGGTGTTTTTTTTAATTGCAAAACATCTGAGTTGTGTATTTGACCAGTTCTACAGTAAGTGCTCTGCAACAAGGAGGGGTAATTCAACTAGTCCTGAGTCACTCTGAATTCCATAGCTTATGGATGGCACTGCAGTGGAATAGCAAAGGTGTGACTGTCCCAGGGGAAATAAAATAAAGTGCAGTAAATGGACCATCAATGAATGGAAAGACCGGGAACTCACTTTGTCCTGGGAACTCTTGCACAGGCTTTGCCAGCTGTCTGCATTGTTGTGACAAGGAAGATTATTTTATATACAGAGGGGGAAAAAAAGCACATCACTGATTCTGAGGGCAAGAGGGTTTATGGCTCCCTTCAAAGGAAGGTGATGCTTGCTGGCCTTCACCTTCCTACATATACTGCAGTTTTTACAGGATCTGAGGCAGGTCTTCCCCCTCTGAGGACAGCAGGCAGGAGAGAGGGACAGTGCAGGAGGACAGTTTACCATCTTCAGGGAGGCATCAGTGTAGCACTGGGAATCAGGTGCTGGGAACGAATGATTGGGTTCTTCAACCCTCGGGGCGGTGGCTTCCTGTCAAACTAGTTTACCTGGGAGTGTGGAAATGAGTCCTTGCAGGAGGAGAGTGGGAAGGGTGTATTTCTTGTCTGTCTGGAATGGCTGTTGCCCTTGCAGGTGTAGGCAGGGTCTGGCTGGGCTCCTGCTCCCTTGGGAGCTTGTGGAGCAGGTCATCCTCTGGAGGGGCCTTCACAGAAGCTGCTCAGGGAGGCTCCAATGCCTTCTCCCCAGTACAGTTACAGGCAACTGGTACCTGTAATGTCTGGAAAACTGGGGCAGAGTTTGCTCTGAAGCATGATTTGTCAAGTAGGTGGAGATGGGTTAAAAACTCAGGAATAAGGGCTAGGAGCTGAACTTTCAAAAAAGTAGATACTCATGGGTTTTTGTCATTGGGCTATAGCTGTACCTTAAGTTGCTAATTATTGAGAGAATAAAACAACCTCTTTGTAAGAACTGTGTGATGGCAGGTGATGCATTAGGGATGCTGACCAGTTTAATTAGAAAATCTTTGTTGTCTAAGTTTCCATCAACTTGGGTCTCCATTTAATGCTGTGGAGATGCATGGTGATGGATTCATGTAAACCAGATAATTGTTTCACTGTGGCACAAAATGAAAGCATTAGAGCTTCAATTCTTAATTTATGCCTGAAACCTCAGAGATATTATGAATGATTTTCCCTCAATGTAGTATATCCCAATATAAATTGCAGAGCTCATCTGTGTTTGTAGCTGCTTGTGAAGTGCGTTCTCATATTTTCGGAGTTTGGAAGAACAGATGGTGAAAGCACTTCGAAATAAACTGAGTTCCGAACCAGGACTCTCATCATGAGTAAATCCTGGATGTTAAACCCATGAAGAATCCAAGAGCTTCAGGCACTAGTTAGCACTAACAACCACATCTCTAGCCTTGCACTGTTGTGTCCTAAAGTGATACCTTTCTCTACAGAAGTCTGAAAAAATGCCCATCAACTAAGGCTGTTATGAACACAAGGCCAAGTCATACAGAAGGCATATGCTGAAGCAGCCAAGGGAAAATAAGCTGCAACACACTGGGCTTTCACACAAATTGTGGCTCTACTGAGAAGTCATGCAGACTGCTCCACACTGCCTTGGCAGTGAGGCTCAACAAAAGATGAGGTCACCACTTCTCATGCTTGCCCAGGTCTTAGCCTGGTCCACCCCAGGTAGCCTTCAAAAAAAGAGAAATAAAATGAAAAAAACCCCTCAAAACCAAATCCAGCAGCAGGGACCTGAAGAGGGTCAGTCCTGTTTAAATTATTTCTTACACATTAGCTGAGTCACCCTGCAATGAAAATTAGTTTCAGTCTTGGAGTAGGGAGCTTATTGTGCTGATTAGAAAAGGTGTGTTTTATGCTCCACTTTTGTCTTGGAGGCCCTGCAGGGAGCAGTGTGTGTTTTGGCACTTCCTATGGGCTAATTTCAGTGGGACTTTAAGGTTGTAGTAGGTTTCAGTGTGAGTTGTTGAGCATTCATCACTTGCAAAAATTAGACTATTTAATAAGGAGCCCATGAATTTTAGTAATTTAAGTTCAGACTCGCTTTAAAAAATTGTCATAGTTTAACATGAAGCAAATACTTGGACAACCTTGGACTTGTGAAAAGTGAATTTAGTAGTGAAGATGAGCTAGGGGTTATTATATGCTGCTCCAAACTTTCCTTGCTCAGGTCCCTGTAGGAAATGAAGGGGGGAGTGGCAAAGGGGAGGCTGTGCACTGGTGGGCAGAACCTGCATTTTCCCTGCCCCAGACGTCAAGGGTTTCCTCACACCTCTGATTAAGGTGGGACACAAAACAAACTTAGAAGTGTATTATTATTACTTTATGCAAATGCATTTGAACTGTGTTTTGGACTGTATAATATTGGTACACACTTTAAGTGTATCACTACTTGCTGATTGTGGGTATCTCACGAGCACAAAGGAATATTACAAGTGGCCTTATACTTGTTGGTAGAGAAAATGATACTTGTATAATTTTTTATACTTATATGTACAGAAAATTTCGGTAAAATAGCCAGAAGAGTATTATCACTTGGGAAGTTTAGCTGGAATACCTGTCTTTGGTTACAAAGAGAGCCAATAATGTGTATGTAGTTTTGTTTGATATTTTAAGTGAAATTTAGTTGTTGCCAAATGTGGGTTAACCACTCAGAGCACCTGAACTACATCAGAATCAGGGATTCTGCATCCATATTCCTGCCTGTTTACTGAAATACTCTTCCAGTGCTTGAAAACGTCAGTTTAGGGATAGACCATTGCAGTTTTCCAATGAAACAGGTCAGTGGGAAACCCTGTTGGATGATGGCACATGGGGGGGCTTGTGCAGAGGAGGATGCTTGTTCTGAGCTAAATTTAGGGCATTTGAGGGTTCATGACATCTCCATTACTGGTGTTTAGGCTTGCAAATATCAGGGCTGTGGTGTTTGTAGACAGATTCTTGCAGTAAACAAAACAGTTAAGAAATAGAACAGGGGTTTTTTGGATTTATTTTTGATTTGGTTTTGGTGTTGTTTGTTTTTGATTTTTTTTTTGAGGGGGGGAAGGGGGGAGGTTTTTTTTTGGGAGGGGTTTTGTTTTGTTTTGTTTTTGCATAGGCCTGTGGTTCAGCAGAAACTAGAGTACTTGTCTCAAGTGTCTGCTTCACTTTAACTTTCGTCAGAAAAGGTGCTTCAGTCACTTCTCCAATCAGCAGTGCCAGCAGCATTCTCAGAGTACCAGGAGCAAAACGTGCCTGGACCACAAAACAGTAAGAGAGCAGCACCACCTTCCCTCTCTGCCAACTGGAAACCTCTGCTTGCTTTGTTGCAGTTAAATGTGAACTCTTCCATGGGTGAGGGAGCTTTCCCCTGGTGTTGTCTGTGCCGGTGCTCCTGGCACTGGGAGCCAGCCTTGTGCCCAGGCTTTGAAGGCTCAGCTTGCCCTGACCCTGCAATGGGAAAACCCCTGCAGACAGATTTGCTCCCGGGGTGCTGCTGGCACTGACCCCCATGGCATGTTGTCCTCACTGAGAAAGGCTGCAGAACTGTTCTTAAGGGTTTGTCCTCCTGTTGGTTCCTGTAGTTAGAAATCCTGAGCACTTGCTCTTAACTTCTGTGGGGATAGTGAAGTGCCTAAAGGGTATGGCAAGGTGTTTGATCCCCAGTTTTTGGGCATGATATCACTTGCTGCACTCTGGCATCTTATTGGTTACTTTTTGAAGAAGTGTTACAACTGTGTTTTGTGTGGATATGGTGCAGAGGGAGAATAGGACTTCACAAAGTTCTGCTAGCCCAAGGGGTGGGAAAGTAAAGTTTTCATCATAAAGTAAAGGTAAACCAGAAATGGTGAAAGAGAGAACTTGGTGAAGAAAATTAATAGCTGGCAAAGGAGAGAGATATGAAATAAGGAAGACTGAGGAACTTATATCTTCAGTTGTTTTTCCACACTTCTGCAAATATCAGACCTGTGTTGCTTTTATTGCTTTGCCAACAGTGCCATTGAAGGATTAGCCTTTCACTTTGGGTCCTTTTTCTTCATTTTCTTTAAATTTGGTCAACCTTCAGCTGGCAGCTGTGCCTGCCTTTAGGCCCGTGCAATGCCTAAGGTTTTGCAGTGCAGTAGTAGTGTCAGGACTGTCTATGGCTCAGCAAAGTTTTAAGGGGTGTTCTTCAAGCTAACCCTTAGTTTCTCACACTGCTGGCAAATAGTTAACTTGGGGTTTAGCCTGTAGTTGCTACGAATATCTTTCTGATCTTTTTCAATTTGAGTATCTTTGGCACTCATTCTTCCTACCCCTGCTCCTCCTTTCCTTCCTTCCTTATTCATTTATGTTCTTATCTCTTTTATATTTTCATTTCTAGCCAGGCCAGGCATGCGTTATAAGTTCCTGTACCTCTGGAATAAGAAATCTCATTATGCAGATGGGATATTATCCTATTTCAGCTCGCTTATGTCCTAGGCTCATGTAATGCCTAATACCAGCACATAAGGGTATTTCTTTCAGTGTTTAGATGGTTAGGTGAGGGCTCTCTCTCTAGTTTCAAATTCTTACTGAATAAAGTACCAGTATTTCACTTGTCCATCTGCATTTGTGTAGCATACCAGAAGAAGGCAGCTACGTGGTAAACAATGATGTAGAACAGTAGCTGAAAAGCACTTTTGGTTATTCTCTACTGTTTCCTGCACCAGAATTTCAAGCCCTGCTGGTTCCTCAAAGGATGATGTTAATTTGACAAGCTCAGATTTGAGATCCTCTGAGGCCTGAAACTATTTGTTCTTCATACCTCAGATATGCTTGCTGTAAGAACGTTGACCAGTAACACTGAATTAGTTGGGGAAAATGTGGCCTTTGCTCTGACACTGGTGAAAAAAAGGTTTATTGTGAGCAAGACTCATTCTGGTTACACAAGTGGCACAGCAGAGCTTGTGCAGCACTGGCTGCCTCCTCTGGTGTGGGAAGGGAAGACTGCCCAGAGCCGGGGTGGGCCTGTGTGGGAGGAAGCCTCTGTGGTTGTTTACAGTGGGAAAGCTGGAAGGGTTGGAATTCCAATTTCCTAATTGGAAACATAAAGACTGCGAGTTCTGGCTGTGGAATTCCATGGCAGCCGTGCAGCTGCGGTGTGTCCGTGCTCGTGGTGCTGAGAAGCTGTGGGGAGCAGAGCCAAAGGGTTGGAGATGGAGACCTGGTACATCTTGGGGCAACCATAGGAGAGTCCCTGTGCTTTTCATACAGGAAAGACAAACCTGGGCCATAGACTGGCACCATGGAGCTGAATGACTTTGTTTTGCTTTTTGAAGAATTCATCTGCATTTTTGAACACATGCCAGGATGTTCAGTAGGTAGTTTTAAAACTGAAAATGTGACCTGCACCACAAGGTTCTTGAAGCGGATATTGGCTTGGCTGATGCCCATTCATTGCACTAGGCTGTCTTATTCTTTTAATCACTTGAAAGAGATTAATAAAGAGATAAATAATGCTTTGGCAAAGTTTTCTTTTGTGCTGTTTGGAAACTTGCACTTCGCTATGTGGTTGTGATGTAAAAAAGTGTATGTTAACAAGAACAAAAGCCCCAGAACAGCAGCAAACCAATATTCAGAAAGCATGTTTAGCTGTTTTGTCTAAGCCTCCTGAACAGCAATATCTACCACAAAAACTAATTTGGATCAACTGGAGAATTTTCAAGTTCTGAAATACAGTTTATAAAATAAAATTTTGACAAGTCGTTTACAGTTCACTAAGCAGAATTTGTCTGTTGGGACTATATTGCCAGAGAGGAGCTTGCTTGTGTTGAGTTATTTAGAATGCTTAGAACTGGTTTACTTTAAGATGTGGAAAAGGGCTATTTGCCATTTTGCTAGAAGGAAGTAGGGGAAAAACAATTTTGTCTTTAGAAGTTGTATTTTCCAACCTCTAAAGTAGGTATTCAGGATATTGTCTTTGTTCCCTGAAGTTCACAGCTAATATTTGTATCCTAAGAATTCTCAGTCTCTGAGAACAAAGAATTTTGAAAGCACACGTGTAGTGCTCATGTGCATGTAAAATACACTTCTGTATTTGCTGCATTTGTGTTGTACCCAAATGGAGGCAGCACTGGGGCTCTTACAGGGCCCAACATCGCTTGCTGGCTGACAGCAAAATACAAACCAGCTTTCAAAGGGAAAGGCAGACCCACTGAAGAGACTGTCTCCAGCTCAGCAAGGCACTTGGATAAGTTTCTAGGTGGAAAGGGTGTGAACTGATCTCGGGGTTTCAGTGCAATTAGTTTAGTGGCTTGTTATGCACAGGGTTAATCAGTTTGGAGATAGCCCTAATGTGGTTACTACGGAACAGTCTGAGCCTTTAATGCAGCAACAAAAATGTTTCCTTCCCGTGACCTCTGCTTTTAGTGGGGTTACCAAATGTTGCACTTCTCTGGGAAAGCCATCCTAGTGGTCTGATATTTTTAGTACTGTGTCCTTCTGGCCCAGCTTTGCTCTATAAGCAGGATTCATTCCATTGCTTTCAACCTTAGCCAAATGCGCTCCACAGTTGAGTACAAAGTTTCAGTTATTACTTCTGAAACCTGAAAGGTTTAGCAATATTGCAGATACCCACCTTTCTTATAATTTTGGCCTTCACTACATTTTGACAATATATATTACATTTCATGTTCCAAGGAGTGTTTTATTAGATTAACTCAGATAGGAGGAGTAGCTTCACATTTATCATGAGTGACTTGCACATTCTCTCAAACACTGTGATATTGAGTAGTTTAAATCTCCAGTGCGTGAACTGTAAATTAACATTTAAGGCCTCTCTTAACATCCATTACTCTGTTTAAACAGTCATGCAGAATTACTAGTTGTCAGTAATTTCTTCTTGAATACAAATATCTCTTCTAATGTTGTTTTAACTCTCCTGATCTGCATGTTATGAAAATAATATCTTAAAATTAGAAAATGGCAAGGCTGAACAGCATAATGGACAATTGAGACTCTTATTGCTATTTAGCAGAAGCTTCAGGTTTGCTTGCGGTTTACATTGATGAGTTTCCTAAAAGCTAATGATACTTCGGTTGCTGAACGTGGTGCCCATTCTGTTGGGACCATTGGTTCAATGTCTTGATAGTTTTAGCATAAAAATCTGACCTGTGAAGACCCTCTGTCACAAGGGATGACTTTCTTTACCAAGGAAAGTAGCCCTTTAAGGCATCTGAGTAGAACAGTGCGAAGAGTATTTGCTCCAGACTGTTTTTATAAGCAGAGAATTTCAGACCCCAGAGCTCTTCATTTATCACATTGCTCAAATGTGAGAAATGTGGACATAGGCACAATAAATAAATCAGTACAAAGCCCATACGTTATGCTGCAGGGTGCATTTCAGAGTAGAATCCAAGTGCAGAACTGTTGGTGAAGAGCTTGTCATTTCCAGTTCACGTAGCACTTGTGAAATACAGCTTTGCATCTTCATAATACTACAGCACTTTATTGATTTCCACTATAATCTAAGGAGTGGGATCCACGCTTCCCAAGAAACTTAGGGAGCCTTGTAACATGCACTCAATACTCCTAAAGGCTGAAATCCGAAACTGTGGCTACTGAAGTCAGGACTGTGTTAGTGCCTATCCACGATAGCACCTTCTTGCTGTGTTGCCATATCTTCACCTCATTCCAGTGTGTCTCTCTCTGGTTATCCTGTTGCCGTTCTTTTGTCTCCCACTGCATACTCAGCAATGTGCAGTACTTGGCCATAAAACCTTTTACCTCCTTATCCATTCTCCATCAGTTCTTGCAACCTGCTGCGCATCTTTCCCCACCTCATGCAAAGCATAGCATGGAGTTGGAAATTCATTAGTTCTTCTAAGAAGTTGGTATCATGCCTGAATATTATTTGTTTTAAACCATATTGGGATTAAGATCCTTTGAAGTTCCTTGATTAGCATTTAGGGGGAAATGAAACGCCAGTTTAAGCTTCTGATTTTTCGTAACAGCACATAGAGCTTCAGCATTCAAATTTATGCTTAAAATGGCTGTTTAATAGTCACCTTTAACCAGAAATTAATT
Organism: Sakesphorus luctuosus; assembly: GCA_013396695.1. Taxonomy (NCBI): domain Eukaryota; kingdom Metazoa; phylum Chordata; class Aves; order Passeriformes; family Thamnophilidae; genus Sakesphorus; species Sakesphorus luctuosus. The sequence continues at coordinate 605,966 of VWZD01010852.1, read as the reverse complement.
AGCTTGGAAAAGAATGACTAAAACTTGATTATATTTGCATTTTTATTTTTGGTTCTATCTGAGGTGAAATCAAGACCTATTCAGCTTTAGGACTAATAATGGAAGTGGCTTGATTTTTATTCTTCTGGATCACAAATTTCTTGTGTGTCCATTGTCTTTGTGTACTAAGAATGATCTTACTCAAAAATTCTCGGTGCTTTGACTTTCTTAGTAGGAACATCATCATGCATAGTTAGTTGAAACTAGCGTGGTGAGAAAGGGCACGTACTCCAGCAAAAGCCTGGCTCCACCCCTGGTTTTTCGTTGCTTAGATGATATGTGCCAAAGATGTGGACTAATGCTTGATAGTAGTATATGGCTTCTTAGCTGTATGTATGGCTAACCAGCTGTTTAGTTACTGTGTTCATGCAGAGCAATTAATCATTTCATACATAAACTCTCCTCTTGTTTTTTTTTAATATCACCACCACTGTCCTCATTTGCTAGTGTGATATTGAATGCCCAGCTTAACTAGAGAGACAGAAATATTTAACCTTTTAGCAGATAGTCTTAAGAAATAGTTGTTTTGCAGAAATATGATTCGAAACAACTCGCTTTGAATAATAAAAAAAGAAACAGTTGGCTTCTTAAATCAAAGCATAGGTTTAGAATGATCTTTCAAAGCAACAGAACTTTTCCCACCATGTAAGCTTTGTGTGTTGCCAAGCCCTAATGACAATGTCTTGTGGAATAAATGCTGTTTAAATTGTCGTCCTGCCCATTTAGTGCTGCCATAAAAGGGTGTTTTTTGCTGATTTCAGGGACTTCAGTGCATCCTACTAACAATGATCAGTTCGTGGCTACATAATGAAACCCTATGTGGACTTGGCTATATGGTGCATTTAGAAAGCAAATGTATGGCTGGTTGTCAGGAAAAAGTCTCTACTTTGAGCATGAGGGAGCTTTATTCATTAAGGCTGAGGTACTGCAGCATGTTATAAGCATTTTTTTAGATCACATTCATTGGACAAGGTATCTTCTGCTTTTTCCTTATAAATGTAATAGTTACTGGAGTCACTGTGGATCTTTTCAGGACCAGCTGTATAGAAGAGCTGTCATCATATGATGAGCATGAATGTTGGGAAGCTATTTCTCTCCATTCCAACTTTCTGAAGGCTCTCAGCAACATTCAAAGGCCTGTGTACATGTGAGGGGCATGGTACAGTCAAGTACTGAGCCAACACATGACTACTGGATTTACAGGGGGCTGGTACTGCCCTATGTCTTTAGATAAGAAACTGCTGCAGTTGCAAAATCTGTCTATTGTTGTAGGTGCATGGATGACAGTAAAATGCTTTCCTGGGAGGAGCAGGCATTTAGTTGGTGAAATCTAAGTTGTTTTTGACTTTTGTGCTTAGTATATTTTTCTGGCCTCTTGTTCACATAAAAGGATCTCTTGTTTCCTTTGGACTTGTTTCTTGTGATTGGCATTACCCATTCATGCCAATGAATTCTTCTGGGGTTGACCTGCAGGGTGTTGAAGCTGGAGTTTGTACTCTCCTAACCCTAGGTCTCCTTCATGGATATCTTCCTTGGCTGTGGCCTGGGTGGAACCTGTGCTCTCCTGTGCTGACACTGGGATGTGAGCAGATGATTCATGGTTTTCAGTCAATTCATCATTATTTATGATATAATCTGTGTCACCATCCTTCAGTTCATCCTGTATTCAAACAAGAGATGGAAGAGAGACTCTTGAGGAGGATTTTTGTTAAATCTTAAATGAAGAACAAGTCTAATGCAATTTCACTTCCATTGTGCTATTTGCTTTTTTTCAGGTGATCATTTACCATCTTGTTGATTAAAGTGAATAGTTACTTACAATGTTGTGCACTTGAGCAGTGTTGAGAAACATAACCTGCCCTTCAGATATTTTAGATAATTTTAGTGTGTAAAAATATAATTAAAATGATTTCAGTGCTATGCTAATGGGCAGCCAATGCTTTCAGCATCTGGCTGAATTATTTAGAGTATGTCACCCATGTTTCAAGCTCACATTATTTAGTGGCCATTTGTGGAAATGTAGCACTGTACTTTTTGAAACCTCTTCTCCACAGCTCTGAAGAGATTGTATAATTCTTACACTAAAAAATAAGAAGTTTTAGAAAAGGGACTATACCCAGGTGTTGAATCAAAAGTGGCAGGTTGTTATGGGTTCAGCTGGGTGGACACAGGTTTTAGACAACACCTTGAGCACAATTAACTAAGTAGGTACTTACGCCATATGCCCTGGGGCTGGTCAGAAGCCTGGCAACAGGATTGCACCATTCAGGTAATGTCGCTGTGAGAGGTGGACCACTGTGGGTTAAGATGGGTTTTAGGTATCTGTGAGGTTTGTTAAAGAATATTTCCTGTAGAGGTACTGATATAAACATGCTGCTCTATTACAGAAAGAAATTCCATTTTAAAGCACACAGAAATAATCTGAATGGAAAGATAGAAAATACTCTTTCCCCACCCATTACTGTATACATTCACCTGACATCAGTTCTTGTTTAATGTTTTTCAGTTATTGCAAAAAAACCAAGCCAAAATACAACTCCCAAAACAAACTTCAAATTATTTGATGCTCAAAACCTGTCTTGAAAAGGTACCAGAATGGCTGAAGCTGGTATGTTATGGGATACAAATGCAGTAGGAGCTGGAAAAGGAGGAAGTGTGTACTAGATTGTTTCCTGTCAAAATTGCTTGAGAGATCACACTTGAAGCAAACAGAACTAGACTAGAAGAGTAAACAGGACAATTTAAGATGCTGCTCTATCAGATAATTTATGGGAGAACAGTAGTGAACATTTTCTTACATATACTCAGTCTTTTGGAAAATCAGTGCAGTCCTTCAATAGACCAAGTGCATTTCATCAAATATTAAGTTTCTTGATTGCTGGGAGTTCTACTTTATTTTAAGCATTCAATGCATTTGTTTTACACTTCATACATCAATACTTCTTTATATAGAATTATGTAAGTAAGTTAGAAAGAGGCTTTATGCTGCTGTCTTGCACCTGTCTTTCCAATCTTTTCATCCAAAAGTGCTTTACTGAGATAAAAGAAAAACCTGTTTATCTTGAGCGATTACATCATCTGCTATCTGTCAATAACAGCTCTCCCATGAGTCCTTCAAGCTGACTTACCTTCTCTGCTACTTTTACTCTCAAAGTAACTTTCAGTGTTCTGTGGCAAGCAGGTCTGTCAGCTATTTTTGCTGCTAGGGAAAACTTGCTTTATTGATTTGTCATCCCACTTTTTCTTCCCTGCTCCTTTCTCTTGATTTCTTGCTTGTGCCATCTTCCCCACTTTCTCCCTGTCTCCTTTAAGAAGAAAGGAACAAATGTAACACTAAGTAATGATTCAAGTTCTGCTGCAATGTTACAGAAATACAGAGGAAGGAACACTGGGTATTAAACCTAACCACACCAGTGCTTCCTTTTTTTTTCATTATTACTTGTTTATGGTATCACTGCTTTACCCACAAAGTCAAAATTCTTTATCCTGAAGAAATTGTTAGATAAAATATGCCTATGATCTCAGTTACAAATTGAAAGGCTAAATAACTTGTTCTCTCCTCTTTACTACAGCCATGGAAGTTGTTCTGTAGTATATGGGGTTTGTATGTGTGCATTTGTGTATTTTTTAAAAGTTAAGCTGCAGCTGTCAGAAGATTGGGTGATATCTTCATCCAAGGTCTGTGCTGATTTAGTGTGAAAAATTGAGTCTACTTGAGAAAAGATGCTGAGATTTTAATATAAATTCGTATCAAAGCCATGATCGAGGTGGGAATCTCATGAGATCAGATTGTGTAGGGAAAGAAAATTTAGATTGCCTCATTTCTGTTGGAGTAAAATCAAGTCAAGCAATCCTTGTCTGATCAATTGTCACTTATCTCAAACCTCCAAACTGCCAAGCAGTTAAGAGCCATTATTAAAAAACAAAGTATGAAAGCTATAAATTAGAGTTCTGCTTTCAGCACTTCAGATAAACCTAATTAAAAGGCCAAAAATGGAAGTACAAATCTCATTCTGTTTTAATCTTTGGAAATATTTGCTTTGTTATTACAAACAACTTGAACTGTTTGAACTGAGTTGTCAGACTGAGTGTGCAAAATACAGGCTTGTAATGGAAGTTGCATTTGATTCTACTGAGTTGCCTGCTCTGCTCTTTTTATTCTCTTCCACAATAAGTAACTGAAGATGAATATTACTCTACACTTCTTAATCTGATGATGTCTGAGCTAGGCTTTATTTGTAAGCAGCCTTCCTAATAATTTCGTAACGAGTTTTATACCACTCTGTAAGAATGAGTCCTCGTTTTGCCCCTGCAGCAGTAGGGGCTGTGTGCTGAAGCAGGCAACCCTCCCAGCCACCACAGGAGTCTTCAGTCCTCTTAACATAAACTTTCATGTCTGATGTGTTTAACTGGTAGCTCTGTGTGTGTACACAGATGTCCTGAAGTTGAGTGATTACTTAATTTTGCAACAGGTTCTCTAAATGCCCTTCCTTGTGCATTTGCTTTGACACATTGTGTATTGTCCGTGCTTCTGCTTTGAAGCCTCTTGAGATGCAGTTTAAAGTAAAGGCAATTTTCTTGTGCTTGTTGCGATGATTCTGTAATAAATTATTTATCTTTGTTCCTTATTTAACTAGTTATTATTCAGCCCAGTAAAAGAACGTAAATTGCACTGGTCTATTTTTCATTGTTTTAATAACCTGTGCCATAAATGTTTCCTCTTTATTGTTGACACAGTTGCTTTATAGCATTACAGACATAATCACATCGTTTAGTGCAGCATAAAAGAGGAAGAAAAATCTGTGTGTAGTGCTGGCATTTCAAACGTGTATTGGACGTGGGTCTACAGCATTTTAAGGTTGGCAAGAAGTCTCATCACACTCCAGCTGCTCTAGTTGCATCTCCAGGGAGAAGTAATTTAAATAGCACTAAATCTACCTTTTTCTATTACACTGATTTTCTTCCCATTTTTGAAGCAGTCTAAGAGCAACCTCTTGGCATAACTTGGAAGTTACAGTTGAACCAAATTCCTGCCTGCTCAGTTCAGGGACAAGGAGGAGGTGGCGGGTAACCCTTGCTCTGCCCTCCAGCCCCCCTGGGCAGAACAGCCCACCTGGCTGGCTCAGACTCCAAGCCATACAACACACTGTATTAAAGAGCGTTGTTAACATTGTAAAGGTGGTGACTTCTAAGTTGTGAAACTGAATTCAGGATGCCAGTATATGCACAGGCACAGAATTTTAATTCATGGACAGTGCTGGCATGTTACTGTGTGTTATTTTTATTATAAACTACCAATTTTTCCACTGATCTCCAGGCTGCCACTCTTGGTTCCCATGCCAGAAGTATTTACCCTGTGTCTCACTGTTGCTATTTGACCATCCCTTTGTCCAGGCAGTTTGTCTTCTCTCACACTAGTCAGGCACGGTTCCTCTCCCTTTCTGTCTCACTGACACTAGTCCTAACATTTAGATGTTTCCCCCATCCTGGTTCAGCTTCTGTCTCCTCTGAGTCTGACTCTGCTCGGTTCTCTGCTGTGCTGCCCAGCAATAAGCAAAGCCCAGATAGCCCAGAGTTACACCAGCTGGGGCTGACCAGTTTCAGTGTGGGTTGTGGGGGGTACAACGTGCTCAGTAGCAACAGCACTGTCAGAATTTAGCTCTGAAACTGAGAAGTAGTGTGGTTATTCTTCCACTTTCAAAAAGGCCCAGATTTCCAATGTGATCCAGTTCAGGCATCTCCTCGGTGGGACATGAAATCTTTGCTCTTAGTGCAGAGTATTTAAAAATAATCTCTTGAGGATTTATCAAGAACCAAACCAAGGAATTGTGAGTTGTGCTTTTCTTTTAATATTATGTCTGAAACAAACATGTATTATGGAAAATTTCCTCCTATGTAACTCCTGCCTCACAACAATGCAGGTAACCTGAAACAGCCTTTTCAAGTGCAAGGTCTCAGACAAAATTGATGAGAAGCACTACTGACACTAGCCATGATGGAGAATGTTTAGGTTTTCATTATGCAGAAAATTCTGTGTTGTAAAAACCCCTGACATTATCTTAGGAAGAAAAATCAGAACCTAAAAATTTGTAATTGCACTCTGTTAAATTGACATGTTCTGTCAAATTTTGAGGGTGTTGGCAAAAATCGCTATTTATCTTTTTGACATAAAAGCATTAGTGTGTTCAAATGTGGAAATATGCTCTGGCAAAACTGTTGTGCCTGTTTTGACTTGGACTTAAGAGGTTCACTTTTCTTTATCTGGAGGAACAGAATCCTAGTCCAGCTGTGTTTCCGCTGTGAAAAACATGATAGAGAGAAATAACTTGTTCAAGGGGGAACTCATGAAAAAGCCACCACAAACCAACCACAGGGGCCAAAAACATAGACCCAAGTACCCCTGAACCCCCTGACCAATGCAGCAGATGTGGCCACAGCTGGAAGCTCTGGAAAGCCCTGCCTTTGGCCCAAAAGGTGGTTTGCCTTTTGCCTCCTCACATACTGAGAGCTCTGTGACTGAAGGCAAACACATCCTCCACAAAGGCAAATATACTCACACCATATTTACTATTGAAAAGGCCCAAAGTACATGAATTCTTGTGATTCAAAATTACACATAGCAAAGTTGCCAGATTCTCTTCTCCTATATCTGACTGTTATAAATAGACATTTTTACATGTGTGTTATTTGATACTCTATTGCTGAGTGCTATAGTTCTGCAGTAGGCAGGAGCCTCTAGAAGTTAATGCTACCACTCCCAAAATCTATCCTTTGTCCAATGTTTTCAAGATTTCTTGAGACTTGCAGCCTTTTGTTTTAATGTCCCTTTTGTGAATGTTTTTGCATCTGAGTTTGTAGATCATTTAGTATTTTAATATTAATTTTTGTTATGTTTATGAAGACATGAGAAAGGTATTGAGGGAAAGATGTCAATTCTATTCTTTCAACTGTTCTCTTGATAATGAAAATTGCTGCGTTGCTCTTTGTTAGGGTTTGTGTGTGTTGCTTTTTTAAAAAAAGATGATTTGATATTAGCTATGGGTTAACCTAAAGATCAAACATTTCCATTTTGGTAGTGTTTGTGTGGGAGCAGGCAAACCATGGAGCTTTCCTCTGGCTGAGCTGTGCACGTGGCTGGCTCCTGCGACAACTGACTGAGCTTTTATTTGTATGCTGGGTGGCACAGCCTGTGTGGGACTGAGCTGGGCAGGCACAGGGACATGGCCAGGCCTTAACTGCATGCACAGCAGATTGAAATGGCCCAGAGGAGGAGAGGTGTTCTAGAGGGGTCTCTCCTTCTGGCTCCTTCAAGAGAGGATATTGTTTTATACACTACAGAATGTTCAGAGGATGGGGAGTTACCAGAGTTGAAAAGTTGGGCAATGGTTATGTTAGATTTAATAGTTCGAATAACAAATATGTTTTTGAAAAGACCATAAGATCTACAGTGATTTAACATATAAAGAGAACCCAATCTGCCCTGTGGAGAAAGCTAAGAAGAATCGCTAAACCTGGGAAAAATATTTTAACTTATACCTGTTACTAGCAAAATCTGCTCTAGTTATTTGTGACTTATCAAAGTTTTTATAGAGAGGTGTAAAAATATTAAAAATTCCTGCTACTGTTATAACTTAAAATATTAAACAACTGAGGATAAAAGGAATTGTACCACAACTCTGCAAAGTCAAGTAATCAGGTCTTTTTTTAATAAGATTCCTTCTGTCTCTCTCGTGTCTGAGAGAAGGGAGGGTGATGAAAATCAGTAATAATAAAATCTAGTCGAGTGTGTTCTTGCAGGAAAGTCTGACTTGTATTCTAGACCCAGATGTAATGTCAGACCCTAAGAATTAACTCTGGTTTCTGTGCAGAATATGGCTGAGAATTTGCTGCTTTCAACTTTGAAACTGGAAGCATTGCAGAGATGTGGGAAAAATGGAGGAAGTTAATAGAACTGATCTTAGTCAGATCTTTTTTTACATGAGTAGCTGCAGACTGAGAAGTGGCTTGTTCTCTTATACGTGCTGACTAAAATGTCTGGGGTATTTGCAGACCAGTTTTCTAGTTGTGAGCTCACTGAAGCAGAGATGAGAACAGACATCTTACTCAAGATATTTGAAGCCTATTATATCCTGAGTATAACACCTCCATGGAAGAAAAAAAATCTTAAGACATAATTAGAGACTTGCTTATATAATTGATGAATGATAATGCAGCTACTTTTGAAAATAGTAGGGTAGATCATGGAAAGGATGGGAGAATACTCATATAAGATTCAAAAGGAATATACAAAGAGGCACTAATGTCAGACAAATTAACATTAGAAAGAAGTTTGGAAGATGCAGACCAGGTGAGGCAGATAGAGAAGAAGGAAAAAAAACTTCCCTCACATCAGTTGTATGGTTACAAGGAAGTCACCCTTCATCTAACAAAAAAAAACCAAACCCCAAAACCCAACAACCCCCATATACCCTCCTAAAGCCCCCAAACCAACAACAAAACCAAGCCTCAAACAAACGGAAAACACCCACAAAAGTACAGCCAACTAACCCACACAGCTGAGGAGCACACAAGTCAGCTCTACACACAAGGAGGAGGGCAGGCTGTGTTGCAGCAGTGCCATCAGCGTTGATGATGTGCATGGGACTTTTTGAAATGTGTGTTGGTGATTTTTAACTAGACATCATTGATAGGCTTTGTCTCCCCTATCTTCAGACACTTTGCAGTAGGATATCTGGAAGACATCTAACCTACCAGTCTTACTGTTTCATCAGTACAGAGAAATGCCCAAATCCCAAGACAGTTAACTCCAGCACTACAGGATGATACTAATTGGATTTAATTGAAATTAGGTTGAGTTTCTTTCCCTTTATTGACTATAAAAGAGTCTAAACAACTAAATTAGACTCAGATGACTCATAATTAAGTATCTAGAACTTGGTGAAATGAATCTTGCCTCAGGACATGATAATATAGAGTTCATGAGGCAAAATATAAGAAATCAAACACAACATCCTCCATACCAAGCAAAAATAGGAGTGTAAGAAAGGCATCTGTTTTTATAATTAGGAAATACCATATTAACTGTATTTAGAAGAACAAAAAGATAAAAAGCATATTAATTTCTGTGTAATAAATATGGCACCAAACCCAGCAGCGGAAATGAAAACTTTAAGATCACTGAAGTAGTGAAAACCTGAGTGAGTATGGGATTCATAAAAAGAAATTTCAAGTCAGAAAACTTAAAAAGGCTTCCTGGCGTGTTTGAAGGCACAGAAAAGTTGTCAGGACATTGCAAAACTGGTCTACCCCTGGCTTGGCAATAGAGTTTCTTCTCCTGCAGAAAAGGAACTTCTGCATATGGTGCATTTAGCATGATTACAAAACTGGAGATACCTATGGCATGAGTAAGCGAAATGATTGCATTAGAAAGGATGAACACTGCTGTGCCCTGGCTGTGCACAGACCCCGAAAGCCTTAGAAAGTCTCTGGTGCCAGCTGCCTCAGATGGGATCACTTTGAAGCTCTTCACATGAAGCACAGGCAGTGCATAAAGTGCTTGAACCCTGGGGCTGGCAGGGGGAAAGAGTTGAGAGGAACAGGCAAGTTAGCAGGGGTTTTGGCACTCTGTGTGGAAGATTTTGCTTCATGAGATTGTCCTTGGCATCACTATCTGCCTGAGAAGTATTCCAGAAAACAGATGTGTGAAGAATGAGCACTGGCAGTGGTCACAGGCCTTGCTAATGGCAATTTAATACCAGTGGCACCGCAAATCTAATAATTTGCAAGATACAGGGAGGATAAACCTCAAAGATGAAATGCAACCAAATAAATGTGCAAAGTTTTCATCAAATTAATTACTTCAATTGTGTCACAGAGGAGAGGGAAGGTTTGATTCAAATAAAGTGAAAGCTATAAAGCTTTTAGAATTCTTTCATCAATCAATTTTATCAGGCAGAATGAATTTGCACCTACCAAAATGGGTCCTGACCACGGTTGTAGTCTCTACTCTGTAACAGGAGAACCTGGGGACCAGGAAGGTGGTGGAAGGAGTAACAAGAGAGTCATGTGAATAAGACTTGCCAAACAAATGGACATCATTCTGCTCAAACTAAAATACTGCAGTGAAGGCGAGTCAATAAAATGGCTGCTACAACTTTGCAAGCAGCAGCTGGAGTAATATTCTTGCTATAGGTCTGTGGTGATGGGAATTGAGAACTAAAGCCAGTGCACCAAAAGTATCTTCAAATAGAAATATAATTATTTGGCATTTTTTCAGGAAATCAGATTAGATTTCATTACTGCATTAGACATAGCAGTCCAATAACAGTTAAAATGGTTCACAGATCTGTGAAGACTTTTTTTGACAAATCTCCAGCTTCTGCATTGCTAAGAGTCAAAGGATGCTCTCACAACTATCAAGGTAGAACTTGAGAGGGAAATATGATCCCTTATGAGAAAATCTTGTAAAGAATTTATTTTCCTGCGTGATTTTGTGGAAGGTTGAACTAGGAACATGGAGGAAGACCTGGAGGAGCAGCATGTCTTTTATTATAAAGCTTGCTTGTTTTTGTAAAATATTAACAAAAACAGAAACAAAAGTGATAACCCACTTTATCCTTTAGAAAAAAAAATCTGTATAAAAATAACAATCTCCCCTCCCTTCTCAGAAACTGGGATAAAAAGTAAATAAGGAGACTGGTGTCATGCCAGAAGAGAAGTGCTCTGAGGAAAATGAAAATTCTGAAAAAGCTTTTTGAGGGCCAGTTGGTACAGTGAGAGAACAGAGCAGAGCACTGTTCTGTGATCAGGGGTATGTGGAGAACATGAAAGCAGGATGCCAAGGGGACCTGTGCTGGGAGGAGCCTTTGACCATGCTGAGAGCAACAGGTAAATGTGCTATGTAGAAATGGAAATATAGTGTTGCTTATTAAATTGTATGACTGGGAGAAACCTCTAGATATGGAAGTAGATTTAAAAACTGTGGGACAGGTTTGGGACATGGTTTAGCAGTTCTGCATGTGTCTTTTACTCAGTAGCAAGTTGTGCTTCTGGCCAGTTTGGTAATGAGTCAGATGTGCTGGGACTGGCTCAAAATAAGCCATGTTTAGGTCTCCTGTGCTGAGCTGTGCCTCTGAGAGCAGGACACCCTTTGTAAGCTCTTGTTAATAGAAAGCTTGTTTAGTTTAATATAGCTTCTGAAAATCTCTACTCCTGTGAGCAGATTGGTTCAGAGATTGTCTTCAGATCCTCCTGGAGCTTTTTCCAATGAGTAATCCATGTTATATGCCCAGTTAGCTGGCTGGATGAAACTGGAAGTCTCTAATAGGTTTGTGAAGAACGCACTTTCAGAAGTGGAGGGGGCTCAGTGTTGAATAAGTGAAAACACATTGCCTAGGAATAGGTTCTGCTGTAATCCAAAGAAAGCAGCCTTCTGGCAAGCCAGATCTTTGCTGTTGTAAGGATATTTTAAACCAGAGAAGGACCAGTTAGAAAACTCTCACAATAGTGTTCCCTAAGAGGTAGGTAAATTCCAGGGCAAAGAACAATTGAGGATAATGAATTATGGCACATATCCAAAAAAAAGGGAACACAGAAGTAAAATATGAGGTATTTATCCTAATATTCTGTACTCAAGCAAATTAGAGATTAAAATTCTGAATAGGTAAACCAGAATACTTTAAGAAAGATACTTTTTTTTTTACAAACAACTTTGTTTAATCTGTCAGTGGCAGATTAAAATAACAGAACAGAGGATACATATTAAGAGATCAAACTGCCTTTTGATCAGCAGAGAAGCTTATCAAATATAAAACAGAAATAGAAAAAGCAAGCACTAGATTTCCAGCTGGGACAGCTCATCCCACTGCTCCTCTCCCTGTACTAGCCTGGAGCAGGATGACTGTGTTAGCACGGGAGGCTTTCCTGGGAGCTGCGAGGGAGAAAGTCTGAGAGATGTGGGGTGGGTGGGTAGGGTGGGAACAACAGAGATTTTTGCAAGTGTGACAAGTGACTTGTGTGGTGGCATCATTCCCTTCTATTTATTACTGCAGTCCCCTGTGCATGTGCTCTGGTGACATAAACGCAGCGATGGGGCGTAGAGGAGTGTGGGGCATGAATGGGCATGAGGCTTTCTCATTCTGGTTATTACAGAGGGGATAGGGCAGTTATTGGGCTGTCAGTCATCAGCTGTTCATAATACAAAATTCAGCAATACTGTGCATGAGCAGGTATAGTTATTCTATGAATGTGACTTGGTTAAGAAACACATTCATTGAGATCCCTGCTTTTTTTTTTCCTTTCCTATATCTGACAATCCCTGCTCTCAACTCCTAATCCAGGTCTGATTTCAAAACTGTGTGGCACTCAGATTTTACTATAATGGCTCATTTACAAATACATTCATATTTTAATTGATTTAGACCTACATTTGCAAGGGCAGTCCTGTGGTGTAAAGGAGAGCACTCTGGACTCTGAATCCCAAGGTCCTGAGTTCGAGTCTCAGTGGGGACTATCCCCTGGCAGTTCAATGCCTCCCTGCCTCCAATCCCGTCAGGTCTCGGATGCTCAGCAGGGTCAGCCCCGGTTAGTACTGGGTGCTGTGACAGTCCCGAGGACTTCACTGTCACTGTCCAAGCTTGCTCAGCCATGGCAAGTGGACGTTTGGACTTAAATGGTGGAACCATTTCTGTGCACTCTGTGCCTCAACTAAAATTTCCACTGTGCAGGCTGGAAGGGCAAACCCACGTGGGGAGAGCCCTTCCCAAATCTTTGTTCATGAATTCTGGCCATGCATATACACATTTGCATTCAAAAGCCTAACTCTGTGTGACCTTATGCTCCATTTATTTCCTTTTTTTTCCCATAAAACTATAGTTAAATTATTGCTTGGTAGATGCTGCTGACAACTGACTTTGATGACAACATTTAGATAACTAATCCCATTGATCTGTTTTTCCCCTGTGAGAGAGTGTAAGAAGGAATTTGGTCACTTGGAGGTACTTGACATCTCAGAGTTCTTACAGAATTTTGTTGAATGTAGAGTGGGTCAGTTTTCAGCAGTGCAGTTAACTCCCTCCAGCACATTTACATAGCTCTGCAGTCCTTTCTAATCTGGTGCTTCAGCTTCTAGGAGTTATGTTAGCAGCCCTGCTTGCTTTGGTTTTCTGGAATGCCTGTGACTAAGACCTCTCAGATATCAATATGACTTCTGTCTGTGAGAGCAGCATGGACAGCCTGGTCCTGTAAATAACTGATCTGCAGTGGCATGGCTGGAGCTAACTCAGAAATAACCAGTGCAGTGAACAGAAGATAAAGCAAAGAACTGAAATCTTGTCTGGACCTGTGTTGCTGTGAGCAGCACCAGATTTGACAAGCTTCCAGCTCTCCAGATATGAGCTAAGGCAGTGGACAAGACTCGCTGTATGTGTGAACTGCAAAGGTCCTGGAAGGTGTTTGGAAATCAGTCTGAATACTTTGATTTGCCCTTCAAACTGAGGTAGTGTCAGTTCTGTGTGGTCTAAGGGTTGAATTGTTCGTGTTGAACTGTAATAAGCTTTTGTCCAGAGCTTCACCATAAAGACTCCCAAGGCAAGACATTCCTTGGCGTGTCAGCCAGGGACTGAGGTCACACCGCCCTCCAAGCCCCCGCCAAAGTGAGGTACCAGAGTCACCTGAGTTAGCAAGGCCTTCCAGTACTCCAGTATGGACCACTATATCTAGGTTTGTCTTGCTAATTAATAATCTAAATTGAAACAGAACAACCCCCTCCCAAAGTGCACACACAACCCTCCCCCCCCAACAAAACAGAAAGCTGCAGCTCCCAGAAAACCTGCAGAAAGTGTGGAAACATCAAACATGTTGCTCAGCTTGCTGGGTATCTTAGCAGTAGCACTCATATTTTTGAGTACTTAATGAATTTTATGTAACACTGCAGTATAGAAATTGCTGGCATCAAGGCACACCTTTAGAAGATGCAGAGCTTGCAGTGCTGTCTCAGGAAATGAGCTGTCTGGAAAGTTCAAGTCAAATACTTAAAAGGAAAAAAAAAGGAAGTTCAAATAAATGTTTTGGTTTTGTCAAAACTGGAAATTTTTACTGTTTTTTACCAGACATTAAGTTTCCAAGAAAGTATTTTAAAAAGTGACACTTATACACTTATTTTCTCTCAGTTTATGGTGAAATCTGGGGACTAAGTATCAAACAGGCTTAATATTCTAAATTGTAAAAAGTTATGTGGTCTTTTTTTTTTATTAGTGAATCATAACTACTTTAAAATGACATAATATAAATCCTAAAGATAAACGTATTTTCTGGTGTTTGGTACTAATAACCTTCTCCAGCCTCTTTGAGATAGACCATTTTAGGCTGTATTTGAAACTTTTTTCTTGTGGCTTCTGAGGAAGAAGAGAACTGTAACACAGAGAAAATAACATCTATTTAACCTACATATAAGGCTGCTCAGACTGTTTTTATAGAAACTAGATCTTGTCAGACCAATCTAATTTTATCCTGTGATGAAATTACAAATCTGATAGAACGGTCTTCATTTAATTAGCATTGTTATGGCATTTGAAATGGCATTATGATGAAATTATTTCTCTACAGTATCAATAAGACGCACATTAAATTCGTTAAGAATTGGCTGGTTGATAGACTTAAAATAGTAATTGCCAATGGAGAACTGCTATGAATTGGTGAGTGTTTCAATGCAGGTTTGAGAGGGGTCAATAGGAAATTTGATATGTTCACCCCTGTGAAGTTGCCAACGATGGAATGTGTGGATGATGCAGACTAAGTCATAGGGACAGAGCAGTCATGTAAGCACACCTCATTGCCTGGTAACGTATTCATTCAAATGTGGCCTGTAATGGCATTTCTGAACACAATTAAGCAGGGAGGGCCAAACTTCACTGCAGTGCTTGTGGGTTGCAGGATCAAACCCTTCAGGACCTCTAAGGAAAGGAATGCGTGGAAACTGTGAGTGGGGAATAAAGCTAATGTGCCAGTCCTCTGTGTTAGACACTAGTGAGAGCAGTGCTGGAACACCATGTCCAGTGTAATGGTCTGTGTTTTGAAGTGGGTATCGAAAAGCTATGGAGTCTGTAAGAAAGAACCCCCTCATTCTTCTCCCAATGTATTAAAAATAAAAGAAAAATGGCAATAGTGACTTAGTAAACTCTTTGAGTACCTTTTAGTGGAAAAAACCCCACAGTGATGCTGGAATTCTTATTAAAAAAATAAACTAATGCAGGCAATAAACTAAATCTGTGCTAAACCACACAAGATGTTAATAAGAGTGACTAGCCAGTGGAAAATATTCCTAAGGGAAGTAGTTGACTCTTCATTGCTGATATTTTCTGATTGGGAATGTATACCTTTCTCATACCTGGTATTCTTTAGCGCACACAAGTCTCTGAAATCAATACAGGGTGCAACTAAAGTGTCCTGATGTCCAGAAGTTCAGACCTGATAGTGTAAAGGCCCTGTGCAGCCTAAAATTTAGGCTTTACAAATTTAATTAGCAAATACATTTAGAAGGCATTCAGCACTAGGAAAGTCATAAAAGTACTTGTTCAAGTTAATTCTCTCTGGAAAGTTAGCTGGTTTGCAATCTGAGCAAATATTTAATCCTGTGTGCCTGGTTGTCCCAGGTTATGTCTCTGTGCCTTACACTTACTAAACCCTGTCTTTCTAGTTGCTTAGCTCTGCTTCCTTTATCCTGCTAACATTCTATGGGAGTGCATCATCCACGCTCCTCTTTACTCTCCAGGACTGGGATAAGTACTTCATTGTCTTTGTGGGTGAACCTGAAGTTCTTGAATGAGTTTTACAATCCTGCGCTGGCTTTGTATGCAATTATAATTGTTAGCTTGAAATTGTCAATAACACAACACTTAACTCATTTAGCATAAGGAGAAAAATTCTCAATGCAAGGTATTTAGATTTAAAATAGGCTTTTTGAGCTCCTGTCTCTAACATATAAGAATACAATTATAGTAATGGACTCTTCTCTCTTATTCTAGAAAAACCCCCCATCTAAATCACATTGGAATCTCATGGATTCCAGTGTTCACCAGTTCAAAGATCTCTGTCTTTGCAGGACTGTTGCCAGGATGCTGTAGCAAGGTGCATAGGGAAAGCACTATCCCAGCCAGAACATGATTAGTGTTGAACAGCTTTCAGGGGCTCAGAGGTTTATTTTACTGCAGGTGTGGCACACAATAGGTGTCCCAGGCAATAGATTCCTTCAGTGCTGTCAGAAAGGCTGACTTAAAGCTGAGTTAACTAGACTCAATTTTCATGAACATAATGATGAGTGTTTCACTGATGAACAGCAGTAAAATTACCAGGTTGTGGCAGTATTTACAGTATCTAGTTTTGTGGGTGGCCTGTATAGCCCTGGATAGCTCAGGCCATCCTCTCTCCATGCTGTCTTTTTTCACGTCTGTGCTATCTAGTTCCCACCCCAGTATTTTGACTGTCTCTGCTTCTTCTGGAGGACTGCTTTTCCCTGCTTTCTGCCTGTCCAGTGGTGCCACCTCCTCAGCTCCCTAAGGAGCTGGAGCAAACTGGTGTGTGTGATCAGCTGGGGATGTCTGCACCTAGGAAAGAGCAGGGAGCTGTGTTGGGGCAGGGTGTTCCCAGGGCCTCTGCCTGGGACAATTTCTCCGCCAGGCTCATCTTCTGGGGAGTTAGTGATCTGCAACAGAGGCACTAGGTGTGGACTCCAGAAACATGATTAGCTTTTTATCCAGAAGGCTTAATAACATGGCAGTAGGTGGTATGTGGTGTCATGATTTGTGTGTATCGGTGTCATGAAAGACTTAAGTGAAGTTGCCTCTCCTGAGTTACACTTCAGCAGTCCACAGAAATTCCATGAAGAGCCAATTTCCTTTCATCCATTTGGGTCACTGGCATTACCATGATCCAGATGAGAGATGGGCACCTTTACTAAGAATACATATTTTTTTTGCTCTACAGCTAATAATTTTCTTCCAGAGCAACACTGTAGTCACTCCCTCTGCTATTTTTGGAATATACACCTCTAGACTGCAGACAGGAGATCTCTGTCTTCCCCTTTCTAAAATATTATTCTCCATACCTGTGCATGATGGTGGGTGTTATTCTGGATTCTGTCATAGTGGTTCTTGACTATTCCACCCCCAGGAAAGCTCTGTTTGATCAGAGTGAGGGACTTGAACTAAATTTCTGCAAGATGCTAAATTAACTTTTATAATAAAAATATCTTTGATTTCTCAGTTGAAATTGTTGTTAGGTTTCGATGCCTGACACTTCAGTGAAAAGTCAGAATTTTTCCAAGGGCATTTCCATTCAGTTGAAAGCTGATTTTTCTGTTGAAAAACATTTGCCCCCTGTATTTAAGGCCCAACTATATAGATAAATACAACTTTATCTGACATATGACAGTAGTCAAGGACAGAGATAAGTATTTTGGGTTGAGGATGGCTATGTGTGTTTGACCTCATACTAAGCAGTCTTTGAACACCTTTTGAAGAAAAAGAGTAATTCAAGGACATGGAGTTACATGGAGAATTGGATAAAATGCAATATGTTTTGAACAAAAGCCAGTTGTGCCAGACTAGACCAGTACCTATCTTTGATAATTGTTTTGCTAGACAAAGTTGAAGTAGCAAATCAAATACATATATGTAGGTTTAAGTAATCCACATAAGGTATGTTGCCTCATGGGATGGTACTATGTGAGGGAGTCAGAAGGCAATGGTATGCATTAGAAGATAGATAAGGAATTAATTTGCCATTTAGCCAGCTCGGGGCATCTTAGAAAGGGCATTTAGAATGGAGAGAGGCGGTATGGGGTGTGCCCCAGGCCCTACTCTTGGGAACACATAGCTTTGAATGTGGTGGTGTCTGCATGGCTCTCTGTCCTTCACTGTCTTTGTGAACATGAGGTACTATAAAAGTAAATTGCACTCTCTGTGTGAGTCCCTCCTTGCTTTTCTTATTTCTAGTTGTTTCTCTCATAGTATCAGGCTGAAAGTCACAGTGCTTTACTGTAAGTGACAGTGTGAGAGGGGTGTTTAAGAAGTGCATGTTTCCTCTCCTGTCCCCCTGGGACACCAAGGCATTGTCCTGTGAACCTTCCCAGGTCAGCAAACTGAAAGGACCCTGTGACATATGAAGTGGAAGCAATTTAAGACCCAGAAAGGTTTAATAGCAGAGCCCTCTTCTGACCTCACAGTTTTGGCAAAAAAATCTCTTAAAGCATTATCCTGAGAGGCAGCAGAAAGCTTTTTATCCTGAAAGAAAAGATGACAACAGCTTATCTTCTATGGCTGCAGTAATGTTGTCTGAACGGGTGAATCAGGCTCCTGTGTTTAAGTTGAGACAGAACTTTGAATGGTCCCAGCATCATTGAGACTGTGTGCCAGGCAGTTTTATTTGCTTGCATGTCACTTCCATTGCTGAGGAAACAGAGAATTCGGTCTTTGGCCATACCCTGCTGAGCTACATCAAATTCCATGCCTAGAGCCAGCAATGACCAGAAAACACTGCAGAGGAACTGAGCCTGGTAGGTCCCCACTCCCAGGAAGTGTTTGTGCCTCTGCTCTATCTGGTTTACTCTGTATTGCATGGGCTTTGCCTTCAGAGTTTGACTTCCAGTTAAGGCATAGTAGCAGGTCCCTCTGTGTGTGTATGTGGAATAGCATTATGGGATGGCCTAACAAAGGGCAGAAAAATCAAATACACAGAACCAGTACTAATATGATTTTGGTTTTTATACTGGTAGCGTAGTGCTACCTAAAAGCCCCCCTTCAGACTGGTCAGGGTCTTGGAATCTAAATACAATATGTTGTAGAACACTTCATGATCAAATAAGGCATTATTTCAAGAAAATTAAATATCTACATAGTGGCAAAATGTGAGCTCTGTAGTTGTAGTCATTACAAGTGCCGATAAGTTTTACTTCATATTATTCCTGTAACAATAGGAAAAGAGCTAAATTATTTGAGCCCATTAAAAAAAATCTGGTTTGAACATTTTTGATTAACCAAAGGAAGATTGTTTTAGATTATATTTGTGACTTACTTTCCTCTCTCCTCCAGTTCTGGACCTACCCTAATGATTTTTGTCTTTTAGATGCCAAGATAAGGTTTTGTATATGTGCATTTGTACTTACACTATAAAAATTAGTGTGAGCTTGGAGGGATTGGGAGGTAGTAGTAAGGGGATGAGGAACAGCATAATTGGATGAATTTTGGTTTTGGGTGTTTGTGAGGGAAGCCAGATGAAGGGGCTGGGAAAGGAGGCTCAGCAAATTAGTTGTCATATTGCCCTCACTCCTGATGTCTGCATGGAGAGTCAGGAGGTAAGCAAAGCCTGCAGCGGGGAGGGGCATAGAAAAAGGACTAGCATGGGCACTGATCACCGAAACATGAACCAAGTAGCTTTGAGGGGAAAAATAGAAGGTTTTTGTGGAAAACTAGTTTGTATTATAGTGCACAGTGCATGCTGAATGACAGTAGCAGAGAATTTTTCTAACTTAAAGAGATGAAACACTGCAGCTTTAAAAGAACAAAGCGTTTTGGTGTGTTGCTGTTAAGAGCGAGATCCGGCTAAAGGATTGTTGACTTATCCCCCAGATTTCAGACTTGATGATGATTAGGCATGCTAAATCCCTTGGGGGTTAATGTACACAGTATGTTTTTCCTTTTTCTCCCTTCTCTTCCTTTTGGACTCTTTCTTATCTGTTTCCCTAGATTTTCTGATTGACATAATTTTTGTGGATAAAATCCATCTCATCAGTCATCTCTCACTCAGGATTAATAATTGTTTTACCTCAGAGCATCCTAGCTTGTGTTATCTACCTATTACATTTTCCAGAAAGCATGTTCTTTGTGTTATCTCTCACAAGTCCATTAAGTTTTCTTAGAAAAATACTCCAGAAAAACTAGTCAAAGTTCCTTAAAATATTACTATATAAAAAAATACTTTCTGATAATTTCCTTCTATACCTTTGTCTGTATCTCTGTATGACATTGTCTTGCAGGTTGCTGTCCTGTACGGTATGGAGGAACTTTGTTAGGTTTCTGTACAGTGCCAAGCACATCAGAGCCTCCAGTTTGTCACTGAATGTTCTGAGAACAAATAGGATAGAAAGAACAATGACAATATCAACAGGAAATTTTGCATTTATACTGTGAATGAATTTTCTATCACAATGTTTATGCACACTCTCTGCCATACCTCACCCCCAAATGCTGGGTATAAAAAGAGAGTTAAAATTAAATCAGCCCTCACACATGATTTTACATTGTTGTTAAAGATCAAAATTAAAGCTAGAAAAAGAAAACCAAACCCATAGAAATAATAAAAAGTATGCTTTTGCTGGGTTTCATTTTGTTGTCCTTCAGTACCCTTTTACCTGATGCAAGAGTGATTTCCTCAAAATGAGTTTCTCTTTGGCTTTTGGGCATTAATGCACCAATTTTCTTTCTGCTACTGAATATTATCTGATTCTGAAACTGGCTACAATAGAATTATAGACTGTTTCTGTCAATCATAGCTGCTTATCTGAGTCTTATTGGGGCTGAAATTGAAAATTCCTTAATAGTGGGATGTTGGAGCTTAGGTATTTTCTCACAAGTGCCAATGATGTTCCCTCTCTGCGCACATTGCACCGTGACCAGCTGCAGTGGTGACAGCCTCGTGCAGAGTCCTGGGGTGGATCTCTGCATTTCACCTCGTGCTATGGGGACCTACAGTGGTAGGAAGGAGGTGGTAGCTGAGATCAGGGACTGGCCAAGTTCAGCTTTCCTTTTGCACTGCTGCAGCGCTGTTGGTGCAGCAGTTGCTGGAAGGTGAAGCTCTTGCTGCCCTGTTCCACAGCAGTGAGGATTCTGACCCAGTCTCTGCAGCCTCTTTGCCAGGGATACTGCTTGTTTCCCCGCTACCTGCCCAACTCCCAGGAGTTAGGATAACACAATGTCCAGGTATCTGTCCTCAAACTAACAGTTCCTATTAATAATTAATAATTTTATTTGCTACCAAGGCTTGTGTTTACAAGGGCAGTGTTACTTTACATCATGAGCAAAGTTTAATGAAAACCATCCTGGGAGAGAACAAAAGAAAGCATTAAGAGGTTTTTATCAAGTCATAATAGGAAATAAATATGTAAAAAAGAAACTAAACCAAAATGAAATTTTGAAGTATGAAGAAAACTCAACATGCTCAGCACCGCAACCATTTGAGAAAATTATTTATACAGAGAAATACAGTAATATAATAAATATCTCATGTGAGACATGCATACAAATCAAGTCAGTATGTATGAAAAAGCAACAAGTAATTGATACCCTTGGGTGACAGAGTAAAGAGGAAATAGAAAAGTGAGAAATGGCATAATAAATCTAAATATTATTAGAATCAGGAAATCTGCTTAGGATATCTGCCTGCAAAGGGGAAAAATATTTTATGAAGTTTCAATTACACTAGTTAGCCAAGAAGACTATTTACTATTGAAAAAGTGCCAGCTATTCTATAACTTTGGGTTGGTCCCTAATTCCAAATGCAGCATGGTCCAGTGCCGAGTTGTACTGATTTCTGCAGCTTAGATGTTTATCCAGAAAATTGTCAAGTCATTCTAAGGATTTCCTGAAAAAACCAGGTGTGTGTGGCATAGTATTTTCTAATAAAGGGGGCCTTTGCCCAAGTGTCAACTGCTTTTTTAAATTTTTAGTATTCAGACAGACATATCCTCTCTGTGTTTGAACCTGGACACTAAGAAAAGAGGCTGGTGGAGTCAGCAAGGTAAGTGTTCATAGCAAATACATAAAAAAGGTAAATAAGTATTTTTTTTGGGGAAAAAAGTAGACTACTGATGATATTTTGTCCACATCAGGCAGTTCTGATATAGGACTATTTCTGTGTTGTCCAGATGTCACTTTAAAACATTAGGCAAAATAATTATGCCTTACTTAGTATCTCATTAAAGAGGTGGAGTAGTGCTCTGCAAATTAATAAAAGAAATGAGATGTGCCTGCTCTTTCTTTGTAAGTCTGCATGGATTATTCGTTTACCAACGGCAGCCCTGCCTACTCTGCTCAGAACTGTGCTCCCCAGTACCTGGGGAATGGAAGGACAATCATCCTAGGGGAGTGAGGCACTGAGAAAAGCAGGGAGAGAGAGACAGCTGGGATGGGAGCATGGGAGACTGTCAGTGGGAACACACAAAGGGGGCAGGACTGCACAACCAGCTACTCTTCTCTCCTGGTCCCTCTGTTAAACGTAGATTGATCTGATATTCCTCCCTTCCCTGCTGAACTGAGGTAAAGCAATTTGTGTATTGTCAGGTCACCATTTTGGTCACTCACAGATACAGCAAACATCCTGTAATCTCCAGTGAACCTCTTCCCCACTACTGAGACTCAGGTTTTATTGATGGGCAATAACTGCAACAACTTATCTTTTTTTTTACTTTCAGAATTATATTCAAAACTTAATACATTACATTGTAACTCATCATCCATAATATGTTTTACTGGTTTTTTCACTTTTCTTTGTATCTAAACCTGCAAATACTTTAAAAATAAGTATTACATTTGACCTTTGTGATTACTAAGCCTGAAATTAGATTTTAATGTTTTTCATTTATGCTTTTCTACATCAACTGAACATTAAGATTGAATTAGGTGTGTGGGTGACATTGCAGATTTCTTTTATGTTTTGAATATGTGTTGGCTTTGTGGATTAGTTATAATTTTTTTAGATTTTAGAAACAAAAGAACTGATGTCACTGGTTGATATCTGTCCAAAGAACATCAGGAAACATTTAAGTTTCTGCTCTTGAATCTAAACATACTTTCAGGTGTAACCTGAAACATGTTTGCTCATCTCCTGCTTTGCTGAATGCACCCTCTTCATTGAGGAAAAAAATCCTTAGTATTGTTTGACAGTTACTACAGTACAAGTAAACACAAAGATCTATTTTATTTTTCATTCTAGCTTGGATTTACTACCAGGCATCAAATATAATAGTAGGGACTTAATAGCTTGTGCATTAGGCAGTATAAATTTTTTATCTAGTATTATGTATTTGTCATATAATTCAATTGTATGAGGCACTTTCTGGCTCTCCTATGAGGAACACTCAAATATTTCTACTCAGTACAGAAATTAAATTAGTATGGTAGTTTTACATCTTAATAAAAAGTGCTTAAAATGGAAAATGATTTCTTGATACTTAATGTGCAATGATACTGCTTATATGTCCTCAAGCTCATGAGATATCTTCTGTATATGGCAGATATTCCTGCAGGCACAGACACACCATCACAGTGGGGTGTGATGGCACAGGGTGCTTGAGGAACTTATAGGAAAAACAAGCTTGTCTGCAAGAAAGTCTTCTTGATCTGGTTGTTAAATGTTACTAGATCAGCACTGGGGATGGCAGCATCACAGAACATGCTGAGCTAGAAGGGACCCACAGGTGTCATTGAAGTCCAGCTCCTGGTCCTGCACACCAAGACTCACACCCTGTGCCTGAGAGTGTCATCCCAACACTTTTTGAACTCTGTCAGGCTTTAGTGCTGTGACCACTGTCCTGGGAGCCTGTTCCTGTGCACAACCACCCTCTGGGTGAAGAACCTTTTATAACATCCAACCTAAACCTCCCCTGACACAACTTCAAGCCATTCTCTCAGGTCCTGTCACTGGTGACCACAGAGGAGAGATCAGTGCCTGCCCTTCTTCCTCTCATGAGGAAGTTGGGGAGTGCAGTGAGGTCTCCCCTCAGTCTCCTCCAGGCTGAACAAGCCAAGTGCCCTCAGCTGCTCCTGGCTGCTTGTTTTAGACTGGCAGAGACAGGTTGAGCTGCTTCACAGAAATATGCCAAATAAAAGGGCAGATGAGGAAGACATCACTCTGAGATTCTCATAATGATATTTGATGGAATTCAGAGCCCCACCAGAAACTTCAAGATAAGGGAGTTAAATCTAGCCTATGATAAAGATACCTGCCAGTCACAAATGTATATCAGCCTACTGGTAAATGTACAGCTTTTGAGACAAGATTCAAAGGTGGAAAAATAGAGAGAATTTCATAAATATAAGGCTGTGCCAAACATTTTAGAATTTCTGCTGGCTAAGAACTAGGACTTGGATCTGTTCAGTTAATCTGTGGAGACTCTATGTGGCATTTTGATATGTGCTGTCAGAGAGAGCAGCAGTTTGCATAAGCTTCACTTTGTTTAAAAAGTTCTCAGCTAGTAAAGGCAAAACATAGTTAATACTTTTATTTACCTGAAGAGTGAAAGAAGGTGGATTTACTCCCTTTCTTACATCTATGATACTTTAAACTTTCCCTCAAATTAGATTACTGCAAAGGAAAATAATATCCCCTGATAAGAGCTGAAGTGACAGAGACTCACGGCACCTCAAGGAACCATATGTGCTCCTCTGGGTTTTCCAGGACTAGCCAAGGTTGGCACTCCAGCTGCAGAAACCAGTGAATCATTCCCTCAGAAAACATACACACCCTTTTTTCTCCCTTACAGGGAAAGAAGGGTGGGAAGAAAAATGAATAATAAGGAAAGGAGAAAAGTCCAACATGAAGTTACATTAATGATAAATGAAATAATTGTCAGTTTTTGGGAAACAATATATTTTTAGTTATTGTAGGGTGTTTCTTTGCAGAATATTAAAATGTATTTTGTGTTTGTGGTGAACAGGCAAATAAGAATATGGATCTTTTAATGTTGGCATGTTGTGTGCATTTTGGAAAGGACAGATGCTATTATATTTTTTTCCCCAGTAGGAAGTACTCTGAAGCCATCAGGCTGCCACATCTAAGTAGGTCAAGGAAGACTTCTTCCAAAATTTGTATTTTTTTAGCTGCAAACAGGGAAGTGCTTCTCATTTTCATATCCAAAAGGCCATATTAAACCTGACCTTGAGCTTATGTACAGTTTTACTTGACCTTTATCTAGAATCCCTTCAGCTAGAAAATTGCCTTTTGTTGTCACTAAAAATACACTTCACTGTCAACATGAGTCAGTATGCAAAGGGAAGAGCTCTCAATCCAGCATGGAGGTGCAGTGGAATCCTGACTCCACTGATGTCAGTGGAAATGTTTCCACCTGTTTTGATAGCACTAAGATTTTCTTCCACCGACTTTATTATGTCCATAACTTTCCTAAATTTTTTTCCCTTCTGTTTTTTCCCCCTGGATTACAAAAAAAGGCATTCTTTCAGTGGAGAAGCACATGTGTGTGTACATGTAGAAGCATTCAGTCCTGCATTTATGCAGTGGCAGTTACAATTGTGCAACTCTGGCATTTTCATCACTCTTATCTTTCTGAAAGAAATGTTTTGGGTTTTTTTGTTCTTTTAATTATGTAACATCTGCACAAAAGCAGAATTCTCAAACGTGCTTCTTGTTCTGTTATTTTCTCTAATTTTCTCTAAATATCCACCTCCTTTTTTTGTGGGAAGAACACTGACCCTCCCTGCAGACAGCACCCTGAGAGTATAAGAAATGCTCACTGGCCACATTCATGGCTTGCTTCTCTCATGACACCAAATCTGATGTGAAAGTTTTGACAAGAGCTGGAACAGTAGCAAATTAGGGATGGATGGAGTTACTATTTCCTTTCTTTCCCCCATTTTAAAACATTCTAGTTTTTCTCTCCAGGCTGTCTACCATATCACATTCATTTTTGGTATCTCTTGGCAAGTGCCCTTTTTATCTACAACTGTGAAAAAAGTCATAAAAAGTGTGAATCATCTTTGAAAGAAAAGTTACAGGCACAATTTGTTGCTGCACCTTTAGAAACAGATATCTGGGTCAACAACTGGTACCTCAAGGGCTCTGTATTGAGGTTTATTCGGCTGCAAAAAGGGAACAGTAGTATTTATACAACAGGTGATTTTGAAAGAATAAATATTGTGAGGTGGTCTGAGACCTGTGCTGACAGACTTTATTGATACCTGCATTACAGGCCTTTGGTTTGAAAATTGGGCTGATAAAGATCCAAATTTTTATGTATTAAAAGAGATTTAAAAGCTCCCCTTGACTTCAGTGGTGCAGATCACAGCCTGAACAACTTTTGTCAGGTTACACAGCAAAACCTTTGAGAACTTGGCACACAAGTTAAAGGTCCTTTAACTTGCAAACCTCTGTCTTATGTTTAAATGGATGTTTAAGCAGAGGCTTCCCTAAGGTGGTTCTTAAAATTTTGGGGGATTTCTGATTTAGCATTCTTGAATATTTTGTGTGTTTTGTGAAATTTGACTGCTAAAATTAGAGCCATTTTTAAAGTAAAAAAAATAGTTGTGCAGTATTTTTGGGTTTTATGTCCAAGCAGTATTAACAAATTAAGACACGTAGCAGTAGCATGAAAACAAACTTGTGTACTGTTTTGACAGGTGCAGCTCATGGAAGGATTGCTAATTGGTGAAAATGCCAATCATTAGAGAAAGTGATTCATTCTCAGGAGTGGATGATATCTACTGGTGCCACATGGCATAGAATCAGTGCTGTGGGAACCATTCATGACCAATATTTAAACTATTTGGGAGAGATTTTAGACTTCAAAATAGGACTCCTACAGCAAGAAAAAGCACAGAAAAGGGAGAATTGCTTTTTAAGGGAAACATGGGAGTAAAGAAAACAAGGAATTGCTGAAAGAGAAAAATGTATCAATATTTTAAATCTTGTTAAAAACGAAAAAGATGTGCCTCTTGCCCACTCCAGGCTCACGTAGTGGTGCTGGAGAACAAACATGGACAGCTACCATGTGATCTGAGCATTTTAAGTGCTCAGTTGTTCCATGACAGCTGGATTGGGTGAGGTTCACTAAAGCTTTTCTCTGGGGAGTGGGGTGGTGCTGCCCCAGGGGACACACAGCCCCAGGGCACAGCTGCTGGGCTGCGGGGCTGCATTTGCTGTGCTGAGAGAGTGGAAAAGGGATGGGGTGAACTGTACCTCTATTCTTCCCCAAATGGTCTCTGTGCCCTCAGAAATGAATGACCTTGCTATGCATCTTATATATATAAAAAAAATCATGCAGTCTTTTGCCCCTTCTTGCCTCCCAGGGCTGGGACATACCTCCCCTCAGAGTCTGAAGAGCTGTCAGCTCTGTGAGCTAGGACATTGTTTTGTTTATGATTTGCCCAAGTTCATTCTTTTGATTTGTCCCTTATCCTCTAGATGCAGTGATAAGCTCAGTGCTGCTGGCAGAGGGGCAGCTGCAGGTTGCCCCTGCTGCTCTGCTGCTGTTGCACCAGCTCACTGTGGCAGTGCAGCAGCACGGGCAGCACAGCCCAGCGTGGAGCAGCTGGCAGGGAATTGGCTCAGTTGGCACTGCTGGGAGCGAACAGGCAGGAGTTGTCAGAGTCACTAGATCTAGCGAGATACAGAACATGCTCTCATGTGTCAGGAGTAAAGAGCAACTGAAGTTTCAATAACAGGACATTATCAAATGGTTGTGAAAATCATAAAATAAGCTTCCATTCACACGAGGTTCGCAATTTGCCTTCTCCAGTAGCTGTTTAGTCACAGCCTGTTGCTGCTACAGCTCACAATTTGCTAGGCAGTGGCCAGGCTGGTGGTACATTGAACTGAAGAATGAGAAACCTCAAGAGACTTGTACTTGAATTGTGAAGAGCACCTTTTAAAAGACTCTAAACAAAATATAAGCTATTAAATGTGTTGCAGCAATGAAGTGCTGAGTTGTAAATGGAGAGCAACTCATTGCTTTTGTTGGGGTGGGAGGAAGGACAAGGTTTTTCAGCTCCTTCAGAGTTTCACAAATTACCAAGAGACAATTTTGTTAATAGAGCAGTGGCAGAACTTGCTGTATTAAAACAGACATTGCAGAGAATTCTTTGCCCTGGAGATTTCTCCAGGTACTAGAGAAAATACCACAGCAGGTTTTTCTGAATCACAAGTTTGCTGGCTTGTAATTTACAGGCTGAAGAAGGAGAGCTACATTGAAATATGTGATCCTGTGTTTCTCCCCTTACAGATGAGTTCAAAACACTGCCACTTGTCCTTGTGTGGAAGAAGGGGGATAATTACACTGGTGGTAGACTCTGCATGTACTTATGGCAGTTGCTTTCTACAGTAAATGGAGAGGTTTTGAATGGCTCAGTTTGGATTTTTATTGTATTTTATATGGTGTAACTAATATTTATGAAAAAAGGTGTTCTTAGTTTTCACATACATGTAATTCATGTCATTTAACATATATGAAGTTTAAAAGAAATGCATACTGTGTGTAGGTATGATAAAATCTGCATGTAGTTCTTAAAACCAGTCATGAGGCATCTTGGAAGTCTGAAAATGCCAGCTAATACTGAGAAAATGGATGAGTCAAATGAAGACAATGAGTTTATGGAGATAATACCTGTTGATTTATGAAGATCTTTTAAAATACAGGTTGTAGGTCATTAAAATATTGTTTCTTCTATGCAGATGGTATTATTAAATAATGGTTGACATGCAGTAGTTTAGATCAATCAAAAACCCCCCAAACCTGTAGAATGATCCAAAAGGATGGGATACTACAGATTTTCTTTTTAACAATTTGTATCTGGCCTTACCAGCCCAGTGAAACAACTGGAAGGAGTCACCAAGGAAAATTCTGCCCTCGGTTACAGCAGTGCTGATGCAGAGTACATGAATCCATCTGTGCCAGGTTTTGCACTTGGAGCAAGAGGGAAGTTATGTCAGGAGTGATATCAATTCCATTCATTCCAAAGGGCTTATTTTGGATTTACTTTTTTGTCTGGTCGTTTGTTGTTTTATTGACACTAATACAAGGTGGCAGTGAATGTGTGTGCTATTTTTGCGTATAGTTCATCTATGTACTTTTCCTCTAAGCTATTTTTACAACAATTTGTGTAACTGTAGTTTAAAAAAAAAAAACCAAAATGGGCAGGATAAACACAGAACAAAAAAGTCACCTCTGTGCTCAGATAACATGCCTTTTTCAAATGTAATTAATGTATGGTCTAAGGGGACTATCTGAAATTCTCTGCAGGATCATTATACCCTCTGACTTTCCAAGCTCTTTATCATTTACTTTGAAATTTATTTCTAGAAGGCTTTTCTGTCTCCTCTTTTGCTTCCATTTCCCTGAAATTTGTGTGCTCCAGCAGCAGGTATTAAGACACAGGCTACAGACACAGGAATCCAATAATCTCCTGACTGTGACAGATCGTTGCTCTTGAGAATTAGTCTTGAGCATTGTTTGATAGTTACAGTTTTGCACACAGTAGCTCCAAAAGATTCATTGCTGAGGAGCTTACACCCACCTCTGTAAGCAACTAGAATTCAAATTAATGATTATGAAAATTGTTCATACATCAGAAGGAGAAAAGAATGCAAGAAAAGTCATTTGTCTCCTGAAGCAGCCTGTCTCCTTGACTCTGTCAGGAGAAGGAACGCACAACTTAGGAAATCAGTCTTCTCTCGTTAATTCCAGCTGAAATGGCTCAAAAAGGTTTCTTCCAAGTGTTTTGACAGAAAGTACAGAGAAGGATAAGAGACCTATTCCTCTGCTACTTCAGCTGGAACTAACACAGGGAGGCTTTTAAAAAAGAATATAGTGAGGGGTGCTCTAGAGTCAAAATGGGAGCTTATGCAATAATATTCAAGTTAAAAGAAACCTTCTATATCTGAAAATTTAAAAGAAAAAAAAAGAAAAGCAGGAAAACCTTGCTGAAAAACAGAAGCCTCTTAATAAATCAAAAACATCTAACAAGTAGAAATCAGGACTTCGTCCTCTTGTTTGGTGTCCAGAAGAGAAAGGGCTCACAAATGCTGGTGCTGAGAAGTGTGTTACGACAGGAAGCTGGGAAGGGCCCAGTACACACCAAATGCAAAGCAAATAAGCATTTTAACTCAATCTGTCAAAATTAATTAGAAACATGATTACTCCCTCCCCCCACAATCAGATGAAACATTAGCTTGTTAACGTTAATTCCCGTTCTGCTGTTGTGATAAACTGAGTCACAGCTGTTTGCTTTGCAGCTGATCAACTGCTCTAGAGAGTCAGAATTTCCTTTTTATTTACCTCTGAAAGTTTGGGTAGAAAGTACGTCTGTAGTGGCAAGCACACAGCCTTTCTCCCTGTGTGCAGAGAATGCTTTTGGAGGTTTGCAGACCTTGCTGAAGTTTCTGCTGCAGGAGCTCCCCTCCCCACTCAAGGGACCAGCACACGTTTCAGGGAAGGGATATGGGCGCAGGTCTCAGATGTATCTTATGAGGAACTCTTGAGAAAACATTTGTGATGGATTTGCCTTGAGCTTCCAACCTGATCTGATCCATGGCTATTTGCTTACAGCTCCCCAGCTGTATTTCACTGCAGAACTCCCTGACCTGTTCCTGACATGTGCACTGAGGAAACAGTAGGTCTGGCTTGGCACTGCTCACATGTACAGTGTAGCTTTCAGCTTGCAGTCACCTTGCCCATGGAGGCGCAAAGCAAGCATAAACCTGCTTGCCAGGGAAGGCACAGCCCTTTTGCTCATTTGCACTGACCAGACCTGCCACTGTGTGCGTGAAATCAAACCCAAACTGTTTTATAATGTCTTGTGTCAGGTTTGATCTCCCCAGCTGTGTAGGGATTTAACTGTAAACCCCTCTGTGTGAGGGGAGGGCTGTTGTGTGCTTAGAACTGCTCTCTGCCCAGGCTCAGTGCAGGAGCAGGAAAATACTGTGTCATTATTGAAATAGGTAAGAGATTATTGTTCTGTGCTGTACAAATGGTGGATATGTAGATAGAGGAAGTCTGAGAAAGCAAGCCAAGACATAATATTAATTTTGCAGTTGCACCATGATGGATGCATCCCTGTATTTACGCTTAAAAAATAGGATCTGACTCTTCTATGTGCAAAAGTAAAACTATCACCATAAATACGTGGCTGTCTTCTTAAATCTGTAGCAACAAAGCCTAAAGCAAAAACATAGAGAAGTAGGTGTATTTATTGCTATGTAAGAAGTTAAAATAAAAAAGTAATTTTCAGCTGTCTTTTATGTTCTTGGAAATATTGGTGAAGATGTATAGTCTAATAAAATGAGCACAGTTGGCATTTTATGCTGTTAAGAATAAACCACAAATCACCTGCATTATTAGCCACTAATCTCCTTAGGTCCCTAATCACATCCCTGTGCATGCTAAGAAGCAACCTGGGCTGGGAAGAGTTCTCAAAGGTGGTGTAGATGCCTCAGTAACACTATAATTTAGAGAGGATTGTGGAAATATTTTATTTCTGCCTTATTTCCTAGAGTGACATGGTAAGTTAGCTGTCCTTGTACCATCCCTAACTCATTGAGACAGCAGTGAATTCAACCAAAAAAATTCTCAGCTGCCAGGTGAGTTACTGGCCCTTTTTTACATAATAGCCCAGGTGTTAAAGGACTGATCTGGGACGTGAAAGATCAGGATTTTTGCGTCCTCTTGGCCCAAGAGGGTTTGGATCAACAGTTTCTATTTCCTAAGAAATTATCCTAGCAGGCAAGATACAGACCAGCCTGTGTTGTGGCCATGCTTTCTGTTTTGAATCCTGCTGCTGAGGATGCGCTGTTGTGTAAGTGAGAATGAAAGTGAGGGAAATGACAGCTGAAAAATCTTATATTCAATAGGGACTGAATATGTATGTATACATATGTATTTTTTAACATTATTTTTCTTATATTTTAAGATTCAAGATATTATTGAATTGAATATCAAACATATTTAAACATAAAAATGTAATATTGCCTCCATAAATTTGTGTAGCAGCTTGTGGAATAATCAGATCCAGAGTTGCTTTATCTGCATTTTCATGGATCATTAAGAAATAGCATTTTCTGCATCACACAAAAAGTAAGTCTCCAGTTTGGCTAGGAGGTCCAAGCCCTAAAGACCAGTCACAGTCCACTCCCTCCAGTTCCCACTGATACTTGCCCTGATACAAAATATCAGCAGCAATTTAGCTATGTAATAGCAGACTGTACATGTGTGGTTTTTACATTTGAGTTTCAATTACATGTGAATGAACCTGATATGCAGTCATTTGTGCAGCAACTGTAATCATCTTTTATGCAGTTGAAACTTTTGGATGCCTGGAGTACATGAAAAGCACTTTATAGATACTTGCATTATTGCATATTTCATTATAATGTAATTCTATATTAGATACTCTATTTATGCAGAATCCAAAAATAGTTCATGCTGTGGAGCAATGCAAATTTCAGTGAATAATCCACAAAGAATTTCAAAGCCTTAACCATTTTTGACATGCATTATTCTGTATCTTTAATGAGGACTCAACCTTTGAATAAATCATACTGGTCTTTTTATGAGTAAAAAGGATTTCTGTGCTTCTCCATTGAAGAAGAGTCTATCTCTTATTACCCTAATGATATTGGAAATATTAGGGCTTATTGTTACAGTTCAAAATTCCTCAAACTTGGTTTTGTCTTCTGTCAGCAGTTAAGTGGAAATCAGGTTTCTGAATTCTAAGGCTGTGCTCCCTTCCCACCTGAGGGCTGAGCACTGGAGAATGAGAAAGCATCAGCTTTCATGGCCAGGGCTATGTAGGATAGTGCAGGAGATGAGGAAAAATCCCTTTTCCTCATACATCCTTCACGAGGAATCCAAATTAAATCAATTTAGAATGGAGGGAATTTCCTTTCTCGCTAGTTTGGGGAAACAGCAGGTGTGAGTAGGGATGCTTTGTTTTACCTGAGTACCTGAGACTGAAGACACTGAAGCCAAGGATGTGTCCAAGGTGTGCAGGCTGTGTGCATTGACAGCTCTCTGGCAGTGGCGACAATCAAGGCTGATGTGCTTAAGTTAGTGATGTTATGTTGGTGTAACAGTCACTGAGTTGAGACCACAGGCACAAACAACAAAATGAAACAAGGAGGGAACCTCCTCACCAGCTAATTAAGAGATGTTGCTTTCTATTCTTTGAAATAGATAATACCAAGCAGAAGTTTGCCTAATAAGGATAAAATGAATAGCAATTTAATGAATCAGTTCAGAAAATCACCGGGTTGCTTTTGGCACATTGAATAAAACACTCCCTGTAAATTTCTAATGAATAGAGAGTAAAACACTTCAAGTCCATCAGCACTGGTTAGGAACATAAAATTTGAGTGAGATTTTACTGTTCACAGCACAACTGTGTAGAGTACATATTTAAATGGAAGAACAAAATAAAAAAATCTGTAAAAATAATCTGCACAAATAAGACCTCCTTTGCAATACTTTTAAAATAAGAGTCTCTTTTATTTAAGAGATTAAAACTTTTTTCTTTCGGTATAATAGCATAAGGTAAAAAATTGACAAAATTAATCAGATCAAAATACTTATTCCATTCCTTCATGTAATTAAATATGCGTTTCAGTAAGCTTGTATTATAGTGTAAGATGAAATTGCAGCCTTTGCCTTGGGACTTTTTCATCCTCTGACAATTGTTAAAGTGAGCTCATGATGTGATGATTGCTGCAATACCTCATGCAAACTTGTAGAGAGCCCTACATCAGGGTATTGGTTCCTCTGATCTATCCTCCCCACCATTCCTCAGCATTCCCTTGAGAAAAGGGCTGACTGAAGAGCTGGCACTGAGATTGGTTGATGTGCAGCGTATTTGGATGCCACTGATGCCCATGTTCTGGTGAATCAGGCGGCTGTTTCAATGGCGGAAAATAGAAAAGGGGTCTTGAGTTTCTGTGCTGCCAAGAATTGCATTATTTTTCAATTGTGGATTGCCAGTGTGTTCTTAAATTGGAGGCAAATTTTGTTTTCTCTCCTACTTGCACATTTGCCTCAGCCTTATTGGTGGTGCTGTCTCAGGGTGCTGAAGTAGTTTAACTAAACTTGAAACCATCATAGCCAACATGAACTAAGGATACCAACAGTGCTCGTTCCAGACCAACCACCTAAAATGGGAAGGATGCTAATAATACAGGCTAAGCTTCCACACAAGACCTGCATGGAGGGCCTCCCCCATACCTGCTTGAAGGCACTGGAATGCTTGGGGATGGTCCTGTGAGAGGCTCAGAGCTGGACTCAATCCCTATAAGTCCCTTCCAACTCAGTGTGTTCTGTGATTCTATGGTCTCTTTTTTGTTTTTTGTTTTTTTTTTCAAGGTGTTTGCTTCCAGATCTTAGCCTTTCATAAAAGAGCTCAATTCAACAATATTTACTGATGGAAAAATCATTTAGATGCTCTTTGCCGTTCCTGGTGTTAACATTAATCATACCGAATTCCTTTAGTCTCACAGCTTTTACCGGAATACCACTGTAATTTAACATTAATAACAGACCCTTACTAGGAAGTATTACCAATTTCTTGCCTAGGTGATGTTATAATTAGCAATATCTTGCTGTGACAATTGCTGCTGTAAAAGAAGTGCCATTTATAGGTGCTATTACATATGCAGCACGTGCTGCATGCACGTCCAAGCATTCCGATATATGCTAAGTGACTGGAAAGGCAACAGTGGAAGATACACACGCAGAAGAACATTTTAAAACACTTTAGATGTAATGCAAAATAACTTTCTGCACATACAAGGCTGTAAAGGAAATAATAAGAGACTTGAAAGAACTTTTAAGCTATGCTTGATTAAATCTGTGCTATAAGGTTCCAGTACTCTTATATCATACTTAGGTCTCCTGGGTGCTGTTAAGTATTGTCAGCCAACAAACTATGATTTCATGCTTGGGTGGACTAATACAAGCCTTTTGCTTCTTTGTACAGCCAGCCTACATTATGCTGTAATGATAAAGTGAGAAGGGGAGGGGAAAATAAACTGAAATAAAATATTGTCAGACAGAATGATAATACTTATCAGTAAAATCAGATACTAGGATGGTTTCAGCTATAATTTGTTCAGGCCAATAAACTGAGAGTCCATTTACCTCACTAGGCTTTAGACCAACTCACTCAAGTTCTGTATTTTGATTTGACAGGTGCTGTAACAGGGAGCTGTGCAGGTAGATTTAAGTTGCAGAACTGGAGAGTAGGTTTTTTGTTTGCTTGTATTTTTTTTTAATGTAGCAAATTTTTTTTCTAGTTGTGTCTTTTGTCCATGCTGGAATATTTGAATATTAGTCAACAGCTATCAGTACAGCACTTCTGTATAAATTATGCCTATAGGAGGAATCCTCTGTGATGGGTTCTGTCTTGTTAGCAAACGCGCTGAATGTCTTATGTGAAGTGTAAATCTTGATGCTGCGTAGCTACAAAATGCTATGGCTGTATGTGGTGGCATCACACAGTGGAGAATAACCTTGAGAGACAAAACCCAGAAGATGGTCCATGAGCTGGGCTCTCTCAATGAGGCCTTAGTTGTGTGAAGTGCTGAAGCCCCCACTGGTCTGCTGAACAGCTTCAGAAATGGGCCCTGGTGAATCCGGGAGGGATGGCTCAGGTATTTGGTCTCTCAGGGGCACTGTGAAGGTTCCTCAGCTCAGGGGCACTGGCTGCTCACCCATGGGCAGGGCTGAAGCACTCTGGGGGGCTTTGCAGAAAAAGGGGCTTCTTTAATGCCAGCCACTAAAACAGACTGAAGGGTATTAGTCATAGCCAGTCAAAATTTCCCAGACATGTTATCTCTGCATCTAAAGTGTGAATTTGTTGAAATGAAAGTCACTTTCAGATAAGACTCTTTACCTGTATCCTGCCCCCTTGCCCTCTACTTTCTTAGTTGTGGTAAAACCATGTGGAACACACATTACCAGGCTCTGCTCAGTGCCCTGCCAAAGCCATATTTCTTGGGGCCTCAGAGGCTCCAGTTCTCTACATTTTTGTCAGCTTTCTGACCTACTTTGTGGGCTGCCACACTCCTAAGCAGTTTATGAGCCTCAGAAACATTTCAGAAATATATTA
Organism: Sakesphorus luctuosus; assembly: GCA_013396695.1. NCBI lineage: Eukaryota > Metazoa > Chordata > Aves > Passeriformes > Thamnophilidae > Sakesphorus > Sakesphorus luctuosus. The sequence goes on along the minus strand of VWZD01010852.1, from coordinate 570,060 downwards.
AAAAAAATCCTTATTTTCCTTTTAAAACAAACTTTGGAGTGGTTTTATACTAGAAAGACTAAGGTGGTGTTTGTAGTTTCTATCTGTTGCAGATTTTAATAATTTTAATATATTACCTGAAAGAGAGTGATACAGTTGCATAAAGATCCGTGCATTTGTATTGGGACAACCAGAGTCTGTGTATTCAGCTGAGGTCCTTGTTATCAGAAACTGAGAGAAGCCCTTGAACAGAATATACCAAAGGTATGTCACATGAGCCTGGATGTTAAATAAAAAAGCTGATAATTTTGCCCTGAGTTGCCCACACTAAGCTCTAGGCTGGGTTCTGCCTTAGATGCTGTGCAAAAGTTTTATAAAACTCCATGGCCATTTGCTGCAAAGAACGGAGCAGCAGAGCCAGCACATCTGATGGATGACAACAAGGGCTCCAGAGCAGCTCACAGAAAGCACTTCCCTGCCCCTCACACTGCCACAGTAATGACATGCTCTCCTTCTCTGCTTGTCACATACCCTCATTGTTTAACCACTATTTTGAAATTGATTTTTTTTTGAAATCCCATGAAGTTTCTCCCATGTGACCCTTTATTTCTTCCTTTAAAGGCAAAAGCACTGCATACTGCTATGAAAGCTTTAGAGAAATAAAGAAATTTAATATAATGGCTTTTATTTATTTTTTTTTAAACGTAAATAGTCCTTTCTGCAGTGTCCTGAATCTTAGTGTCAGGATGAAAGATCAAACAGTAAAAACTATTTCCTTTTGGTTAGATTTTGTAGAAGAAAAATTCCTGAAGCTTCCTTCCTTCAGGATTATGGTGGGGAAAGGGTGGGTTTAAAAACTTATATTTTATGATAAATATATCAAGAAATGATCACAAATAATTATATGCATCTCCATGCAATGTAAAGGTGAAAAGGATCACTTGTCAAATATTGTAAAAGAATCAGAGATTTTTCGTTTAACACTTTGTATTTAACTTTGCATTTGTACTTGTGTTTAAGTCACATTTAGTAATTTTTCATTTAAAAAAGATGCCTGGATACAAATGAGGTTTTCTAAGTGCTGACATGAGAAAAACTTTGCAAATGACAATGATTTTACTTGCATATTCAGTGTGGAATTATCTGAGAACTATTTATCCAGGTTTCTTTCTGTGAATGGAGGATAAACTGAGGTCACTTATTATTCTGGTTTATGATTAGCCATGTTTATTTATTAGGTTAATTTGCAGAGTTTCAACAATCCTGTGTCCTTGGGAAGGGTCATGAAATAGCACCAAATCAGCTCTACTGATTATCTGTGCTGTAAAAACAATGACTTCTCCTAGGCCATGTACTTGAAAATGTGTCATTGGAAGGAGCAAGTTCAAGCAATTGTTGCTAATGATTGAATACCTTCTGGAGACCTGCCCTGTACTGCTTGAGTTTGCAGTGTTTGAGAAAGGCTTATGATCCAGTCACTGCTTTTGTCGTGTTCATGTCATGATAACCACTATAATTCATTTACTGAGATTTGTCTTTCCTCTCAGCTTTTATTATGCTCTGCTTTTAACACCTGTGAAACTGATTCTTGGGCTCTGTTGGCATATCTGTGCTATGATGACTACCTGTCCTGCCAGGCAGTTCTGCATTAGTGCTTGCCTGGTACCTGAATTGGCTTGTGTTGTATTATCTGATGCTTCTTTGATTTATGGTTAGACTGAAGTCTCCTAGAGATAAGATTATTTTTTCTGGTTGAAAATTGTCTAGCAAAATGAGCTTCTGGTCCAAACCCAGGACACTATGTGCTATATTGCTGTTTTTGCTGAGGTAATAAAAGAATAACAAGTCAGAATATTGGTAATTAATAAACTTCTAATTATCCAGCAGGTAAAAGAAAACAGTGTGCACATGCATGCCTAAAGTCTCTTTGTTGTCTTTTCATTCCAAAGATGACTGTCTCTGATATGAGAGTGACAAGTCAGCCCAGAAGGAAAATTTAGCTGAAGACCACAAAATGCTGAGTTTTACTTTGACTGTCAGTTCACCCTAGAATGCACTTTTGCTTTTAGCAGCTTTTCCATTTTCTCACAGGCACAGAATAGTACTTATCTTGCTCCATAGGCAGCCATTATATCTGTTTTATCCACATATAAAGCACAGGAGAAATAAAATGATAGGTGCCCTGATAAGGAGGATAAACTTTTGAAGTCTACAAATAATGCAATTCCTTTTGGCTGATTGATTTCAGGTAAGTGCAAAGGACATAAACAGCCTTTCTCAAAAAAAGTGAAAGGCATGCATCTGAATGATGGATAACTGCAGTTCAAGTAGCAACACTTGCAGAAGTTGCTTTGTGGAGAATTGTCTCACTCTGCCCCAGATGCCTGTTTCTAGTCAGTGTAACTGAGCTTTAGTTCCTTAGATTGCAGAGAAGTCTGTAAAGCAGGAGAAAGCTCTCCTCCTCCTGCACTGCTGACCATGTGTGTGTGAGCCATCAGAGGGCAAAGCTCTGTGCACGTTAGACAGTTGAAGTGCTCTTTGTAGCTTGGGGCAGTATCAGGGATGCACTGGGCCTGTCATTGCAATACTTGTAACACCCCTACCAGCTGCTGGCAGCAACCAGCCTGCCTCCCTTGCCCCTCACATATGGCAGAGATAGGCAGTGCTAGTGCTCTGGCCATGCTCTTTAGTCTTGGAAGGCCACATCACATGCAATGTCACCCTCACCCCATTGCCAGAAGAAAAGAGATCAGACTTGGCTGCAGGTGGGTCCAAGACCTGTGTCTTGCAATTCAATGCCCAGGAAGTATTCAAAGGAACTTACCGGGCATTTCAAGTCTTTGTCCCTCTTCCTCCCCTTCTTGCTTCCTTCTGTTGTAATCTTCACATGTTTTCCTGTTATGCAGTAACTATTTGTTTCTCAATACAAGTTTCAATGTGTACTATTAACACCATTATGTAGCCTTCTCCTTACTGACATGGTGAACATTTATGGATAGAAATATCTTAGTGCATACATTATGCTTTCCTTTTCTAACCTTTGGTTTCAAGTATGTTTTCACTTTTGTGTTTTAGTGCAGCAATCCCAAACCCTTCCTTCTCCCTTCACTTTACAGCATGAGAAGCTGGGAGAACAGTGTAGTCATCTTCCTGACTGATGCTGCAGAACTGCCAGCAAGAGCAAAACTTATATGAATTCTGAGAGAGAAAGAGGGCTCAGTGGATAAAGAGCCTTGTATGAGATCAAGTTAAGCTGGAAATGATTGCAGGAGTGTAGTCTTAGATCAGCTGGTAGAACAGGTGAAGAGTTTGCAAGACATTCTTATTCCATGAATTTTCCTTAATTTTTAGCAGTAGATTGTAACGTGGAATACAGGCCTCTGTAGAGGAGGAATTCTAACTCTCATCAGGTACACAATGTCTTAGGACTGGGCAGGCAGAACCAAGTGATATTTCCTAGATAAGGCAAGTAGAGAGGTTTGGCACTGACCAGAGTTAAAAGCAAATTGCTGCTAGCTGGGAGCACAGTTATAATGTTGTGGGATGCTCTGGAACAGGACAACTTTACTCACCATTTGCCTGAGCTCTGCTTATATATACAGAGGTTCTTGCCTTGCAGGATGAAATTTAAATCTACTTATTCATTTGTTAACTAAAACTGCCTACATCTGCCTTGAGAAAATAAAACAGTATGAAGATGTATGTAGTGCTGGATTATAAATCTGTGTTTTGTTTGGTTTTTTTCCGATAAACTCTTGAAATACCTTTGTTTATTCCCTTGTTTTCCTACTGGCCTTAGGTAGGGTATTATGGCTTCAAACGGTGTAATGCACTGTAAGCTGTAAACAAAGACATTGAAATAGATTCACTGGGATTTGCCCACTGTCAGATACAAGTATTTTATTTTGCTTTTTCATTGTTTAAATTATTGAGATGAAAATCCAGGAGGATAACTCTCAATACTTAAATGATCTGTTCTTCATTTTTATTATTGCATTCTTAGCCTAGATCTTAGAGAATAATGTTTTTCCTGGATGTCAGTACCTGATTTAAAGACACTTGCTTAGAGAAACAACCTTCATTGAACTCATCTGGCTCTGGATCATGCTCCTGCTGGTTTTTTTGAGAATAAAAATGATTGCAGGGTTTTTTGTAGTTCTACCCTAGCATGGCATGTTGCCATTGCCTGAGACCACTGAACTAATTGGAGATCATTCACCAGCACAGCAATGAGCAGCACAACTTTGTGATTTCCTTAGTGAGATTTCCTCCCTCTTGTGAAATAAGTAGGTACAAGAAATGTTATTGCGAGGAGTGGGTAGATTTGTGTTAATGCCTAAGAGCAAATGTCAGACTATAGAAATGTCAGCCCTGTATGCTTTCGATGTATGGAACCAGAGAGGTTATTAGTTTGCTGTATCACTGCTTTGAAAACTTTGTCATAATCCTCTCTGCAATCTTGCATTGGGCATAAATACTGTGCTACATGACAATTTCTTCTAAATTTAGTGGCACAGCTTTGTAACACTAGGCAGGGAAAGGCAGAAGAAAGTTTGGGTGGATAATTTCTCTCCCTCTGAAAAGAATATCTTTCAGAAATAGTCATGCTAAAGAAATGCTTAGAGCTGTGAGTCACAGCATTAGTGGGTTGAACCATCATTCCATGCAGGAACATGGGTATACACTTTCAGGATTAGTAAAAGGTAGAAGTATTATTTGTTACAAAATTGTATTTTAGGATAATAGCACAGCTATAATCTCTGAACATCTGAATTCTAAAGAGATTATGATTTAAGTGGAAGAGAGATTGACATGAATAAATTTGTTTTTTTAAGAATATTATTTTTCAAAATCACTTAAAATATTTACTTGAAATGCAAAAGGCATGGAAAACAGACTTTCTAGAATAACGTATCAGACTTATATGCAAGATCTCTTCCATACAGATAATCTCTGAGACGTGGTGCTTCTGATGCCTTCTGCAGTCTTCATTTTACATGTATTGTTGTCTGACTTTTTCAAATTGATTTCTCTTTCCCTCTTGTGCCTCTGTCCCTTGTTTTCTAGCTCTACCCTTGTTCTCTTTCGTGTCTGTTTTTTAAACTCATGCTTCTGTCCTGTTCCTGCTTTCCAAGTTTTTTCTTTCTCTGATTTCTCTCTCTTTTTTTTTCATTCAGAGGAAATTTTTTTTCTGCCCCTGTTCTTCTGTTTTTTCTGACTTAGTTTCTAGGATATACAACAACCACAGGCTATTCCTTCTGAAAAAGGGGTGGTTGAAGCCAGTTATGTTGTTGTACTCAGCACTAACATTTAAACATATTTTCTCTCTTCATACAACATTCACCTACTATTTCTATGTATTCTCAAAGAGTTATCCTAGGGAAATATTTTAATGCTAAGTGCTTTTTTGGCCTTTAAAACTGCTTGGGTACATGAATTAGGGCAATATATTAATTTTTAACCAAAAAGATGTTGTTTCCATCAGAAGTATCTTTGAAGGATAACTTCACTTGAACTCTCTAAGGAAGCTGTATTCCCAAAGAGTTACACTTTATCAGCTGAAATATTTCATCCTAGTTTGCTGCAGCTGGTATCAGAAAAATATATATGCAGCCTGAACATTAATCTCTGCTCAACAGTGCAGAGTGATGGACCAATAGATGTGCTATTGGATAATGGAGACAGTACTGGTAGGGCTCTGCCTGTTCAGCTCCTGATCCAGGATGTGTGGCAAGTAGCAAGCAGCTGCTCTTCTATTCCCTGTATATCTCTGTTAAAGGCTTAGGGCATGGTTGTTACTGTGAGATCTCACTGACAGGTGTGCAAAGTCTTTGTAGAGTCACTTTAAAATGACAATAAATTAGAATGGTAGCTGTTAGCATTTTGGCACAGGCATTAGTGTCAGACTGTATGTTCTGCCTTGGCTTAGGGAAGATGTTCATTTATCACTTAAAATATTTTCTTGAAAAGCAAAAGACATGGAAACTGGAATAAAGCATCACACACCCATATTCAAGATCTCTACCGTACATGCCTCAGTAGGAAGGTGAATAAAAGCACAAAGGCTCAGGGATGCAGGCAATAGGAAGCAGGAAGTCCTGGGAGCCTTTCACAATGGATGCCTCTTTCTCTGTAAGAGCTCTGGGCAAACCAGTGCTGTTCTATTTGCCCTTGGTACCCTGTGCTCTGTGAGTATGTGGGCAGGCAGCAGCCATTTGGGTGCTTCCATCTCCAACTACCTGGTTCCCCAAACTCGGAATCTACACTCTACCTAAATAACAATTGTATTAGCTTTATCCAGGAATTTAAAAATGTTGATTTATTTAACCTGTTGTAGACCAGAGCATCTTACCTTGTTCCTGCTCCCATAGCCTCAGTCAGGAATGTACCACCACCAGCCTGCCCAGCTTCTCTAGACCTTCCACTCCTTTGGACTTTCACAATCTCTTCTCCTTGCTATCCCACCAAAATAGATTATGTTTTTGCTTTTAGAAGTATAATATTTTTGATTCTTACATATTTTGAAGGTGACAGTTGTAATGCAGCTGTCATCCATGGCTTATAGCAGAAAAGGATACTTATGGTCAAAGCCATACCACATTCGGAACAGCCACGCGCTCTCAGCTTTGGTTGTATTTTTATCCAAGTTAGATGCACTCTGCAAAATGAATGAAGTGAAAAGCATTTTTATAAAATAAATAAAACATAGAGCTCCAATATTAAAAATGCATGTCAAACCAAATTACAATTAACTGTACTTTGTTTTTTTAATTTAAAAAGCTTTGTTGGTGCACAAATGTCATTTCTGTGTATCAGTTCAGGAGCAAATTGGCTCATATAGCACATTTTTCATTGCTGCACTCACTTTTATTAATGATTCCAATTTTATTAAGCAGCTGAGAAGCACTATATTCTGAGATCAATAAAATGATATTTTGATTTAATTGCTGTTGTGGGATTACTTCAGTTTACTTCTACAAGATCAGATGCTATTTGTGTATGTCTAACAAAATGCCCTTCCCAAAGGGATTGAGATATTCTAATAATTATGAAACTCCTTTCTATATTTCTTTCCATGGGGAAAGGAACATGACTTGAATCAACAAGACTCCAAAGGCCACTTTCCATTCTGCAAGCTCATTCTGGGGAAATGCTGCACAGCAGAGAGGTGGACTGTCCTTTTACTCAGGGTCATAATTGGGAATAATACATTAGAACAGTTATCTGTACACAGACAGGCAGTTTGGTCATACTCTGGGTATCACAGCAGTACTAAGAAGTTTTAGTGGCAAGAATGGAAGAACTAGTGCCAGGATGGAACTAGGAATGGGATGGCCAGTTTTCTAAGGATACTCAGTTGATGTCTTGTTTGTGGTTTGTGGCAAGTTAGGTTATTTTTAATGGGAATATTTTCCCTTATGCAATTTAAAACCAATTTATCTGTTAATTTTCATGTTCTAATCTAATAATATATTAAGGCAATTTCTTATTAAAAACTAACATATACATAAATTTGCTGCTGATGAGCATATCAATGGTCTGATCCTTAAAAATGAAAGGTCTAGTTCCAAGGCAACCTGTACCTGGGAACTTTGGAACAAGGGGAATGTAGATTCCACTGACTTTTGACTAAGGTTAGACAGAATCTGTGCTGTAGCTGATATGATTTTGGTAATGTGGTCACAGTGAACTTACAAATGTGCCAAATAAGTCCACTATTATTCTTGGAATCTGTTTTCTTGTTAATTAATTGAGAATTTTAGCAACTCTCCCTAGTAACTGGGGAGGCTGGAGGGGAAAGAAGGTGGTATTCATCCCTAACCGAGCAGCACAACACTCTTCTAAGCTCTTAATATCTAATAGTGCATTTTGGCAAGATAGATAAAAATTGGGGAAAGAGTTGAAACAGACAAGCAGGAAGTGTGATGGCGGGTAAGGTCTGTGTTAGATCAGAACAACAAAAACACTGAATAAAAGAGAGTGAAGGATTAGGGTGCACAGGGGTAGAGATGAGAACGAGAAGGACAGGCATGGAAATAAACATCCAGGAATTGGCTATTTGTGTGTGATGCAGAGGATGGCTTGTTAAAAGCACAGGGAGCTCTATAAATGGCCTTTGTGTCCTTGCTTTGAATACTAAAGCTTTCAGAAGCCATAGTGCTGTTGGTTAATTCCTCTTCCCAAACTTACTGTATATCCAGCCTCTTCCTGTGGGAATAAACTTCCTCAGACAGTGTCATGAATTGTTCCTGCTTGAAAGCAGTGGACAAAGAAGCCTATACAAGAGTATAACTCCCTAAGGCTTTTCTGGTCCTGACCTGGACCTCCTTTTATTTCTAGTTTGACATGTGTTGCACCTTCCTCCTTTTGTCTATGAAATCTGTGTTGTGTTACCAGCTTTTGCAGGAACAGAAATCTGGATGGTTATCTGTAGTGCAGCTCCTGCATAAACAGAACAGTCCAGGGATGGCAGGAGATGTTGGTGTGAGGGCTTTTGGGCTGTAGATCCTATGAGCTTAGAAAGTAACTTTTCACTTTCCGTACTGTTCAGAGAGGTAAAAGTAAGGCAGACAGTTCTCCACCTCTTCCACACAACAATTTTCTCTCTGGAAAGTGAGAATGCCAATGTTTCTCATATCTCATCTTCCATATGGGAATTTCCCATATGGAGATTATTCTCATTAGTCACTTGCAATAAATTCACAACCCATCTGGCAGATGAAGCTGATGAGAAAAGTATATCTAAATTTATTATACTTATGGAGATATAGGGATGGTTAAATCAACTATGAACCTTAGTTTAACAGAGATGATATTGATAGATGTGTTGCAGGCTGTTTAGTTTTCTCATGAGATCAATAGTGCATCTACAACATTTTTACCTAAGTGCTTGTAGAAAATATATTCTTACACTGTCTTGAGATTAACACAGTAGAATTTGAGATACAGAAGCCATCTGAATAAAATATGCTATTGACTGCCTTTGTTTATGGGAAGTTAGTTAAAAAGCCCACTGCCATAAAGGCTTTTGCCTTTTTAAAATAGATCAGCTTTGTAAGTCTGCTTAGGGACTGTGTCCAGCATTGTGCTTTTCAGAGTTACCTTTTGGTGTTTGAATGTATGTGATATGCAGCAAACTACTTTTGTTTTTATATATTATTTTCTATACAATAATACGTATTATTTGTAGTATGCATTATGTAATTTCTTTCAAAACTAAGTTATGACAGTCCATCAGTAAATAAGTGGATATAAATATGAGGCTATTATTTCATCTGTTTAGGCTTATGGTGGGATAATTATTTCAGGATAAACAAATTTAAGGAAGGACAGGGAGAAATGACACAAAGAAACTGAGATGTGCTTTTGATGGATGAGATCATGGTTAATTATACATTAAAAGGCTCTACGCCTTTGCTAGGGAAGGAGTCCTAGACTTCAGGTCTTACAATTTGAACTGGAATCTGCTGCCAGCTGGCTGCCAAAATTATTGGTTCAGGCAACCCAGAACAGAGCATAACCAGAAGTCCAGAAACAACTGTGTACGTGGAATTCTTGAATAAATCAGTCAAATGATTGTGGGAGGCAAAACATGGAAAGAAAGAATGTAAAGATGAAGAGATAGAGAAGGAAAAGAGTTATGCAGTCACATAGCTGGCATTACATCTGATGTAGTACGTACAAGGTGGAAGGTGTTTAAGCCTTATTCTACTCCTAAAAAACCATAGGTCTGGTTACAGATATGGATTGAGAGGTTCTCACAGCAAGGTGCCCTGAGTCCTGGTAGTTTGAGTGGTCACAGAGAGGCTAAATTCAAATCTCAGTAGCAGACATCCTGGCTTGCCCATCCTGGCTGAGCAGGGAGAAGCCTAGAGGCTTATTTTCCATTAATTTTTGCTCCCTTTCAAACATCTTATTCTTGAAGATATTTAGTTCTCATTTCTGGTACAAGCTCCCCCAAAGGTTCAATTAACAAGTGAGAGCTGGCAGTGGTTTAAGGTTCATCTGGGCGAGAGCTTTAACTGGCAGTGGGAGTTATTGGCACTCGACACATTGTTTGTCCAGGGATACATGCAGGGAAATCAATTGCTTTCACTGTGAAGACAGGGTAACATAGGAACAAAATGATAAGTAATGAAAGGTAAACTACATTAAAACATCATGTTAGAAATAAAGGGAAAGAAAAAGACAAAAACAAAGGGGGGAAGAAGAGGAATTAGAGAGAGATGACAGGAGAGAATTAAAAGAAATAACCTGACTTAAATTGCATAACTATGATATGTACTGAGTTAAACCAGAGTGTGCTACATGGCATGCAGCAAAGATCTGAATTATTAAAAGATGAGATGTAAAATACAAAAAAATTGAGACAAATGAAAATAGAATACCATGGAGGGTGGGGGGAACACTAATCAGAGCAGCAAAACTTTTTTCCAAAGTATAATTTGCTACTATAACGAATGCTTCATTGGATATGATAGGGCATGAAAGGTGTTATATTTATTTACACCTTCTGTGTTGTTTTGCTGAGTTTTGTCAGCAGAGATAGGTTTTAATTCACAGAACAGCACTGGGACACCAGATGTGTTATTGTTATGAATAAACATTACTATTTTCATTTTTAATAAAAGAATGAGAGAAATCAGATGCCTATCGGCTACTGAAGAGATCAGGTTTTCACAAAACACACATTCAGTCAATTTTATGCTGTATTTTGCATTCTCTTTCTTTGATAATTCATGAATGCTGTAGAGTAGAAAATTTCTGAAATTATGTATCTCTAAACACCATTCAAGAGTACACTATGGCTCTGTGTCCTGCCCCTGTTCAGAATTTGGACAGAGGCATTGCAGAAATTCCTACCAAGATGCTTAGGAATTGAATTTAGTCATGAGTCTCCTCAGACTCAGAATAAATCAGTATCTTGGCATGGAAGTGTTATCCCAGCCTTTTTAAGAGTGACTGTGTTGTAAAACTAAGGATGTGGTCACTATAAATAATATTGGTTTTCCTTCTTTTCAAAGAAACAGTAAGATACTTGGGCATCTGGATTCCATTCCATTTCAGTGGAAGTTGAGACTTGCCCTACATGCCTTCAGATATGTGGAAATGTGTCAATGTTAGGAATACTCAGTGCATATGTTAGAATTCTGCCTAATGATATCCCTAATGTATTTTCAAGTGAATCAAGTGCCTTATTCATGTCTTTCCCAACTTATTTTCTGCATTTATATCAGCATTGAGTTCCAGTTGCACAGTCTGAGAGTGTGCATGGGATGGTGTTACCCAAACCACAACACGGCATTTGGCACTTGGTTGCTGTTTGCTTTGGTAACCTGTGACCCGTGGTGTGGCTTCTCCCCAGTGGTTCTGCTGCTCCCCTTACCATGCTGAGGCACTCATCATGTCTCTGTGCACTGGCTCTGCAGATCACTCCTGCTGCTGCAGGCACTGCTGCATTGGAAACAGTGCCACACATGTATGATAGAAAAAGGAAGAAGACACATGAACAGCTGCAGCTTGTTCAAGAGCCTCCCTTAAAGGTTTCAAGTTCACAGTGTACTTAGGCTTCCGGTGAAAACTAACTCAAAAATATTTTCAGAAACCTGACCTACTAGAATTGAACATTACACATTCTCCTTTTTAATTCTAGGGAACTAAATGTGATCTGCCAACAACTGAACACTTTTCTTTTTAAAATTAGCATGAATGCCTAAAAGCCTGACATACCTGTCTCTCAGCATCGGCTTTCAGATCTTCATCTGGGTCTGTGCCAACTCTGTAAAAAACACAAAAACCAATAAAACACCAAACCTGAAGACAGATGGTAATGATCTGTGTTAGAGAGCTCTGAGGGTAGAAGCACTTCTCTTGTGTCACTCATTTCCTACTAGGTGAGAAGTGGTGAGAAGAGCTGGCAAAACATTAAGATCACTTTTTTTTAATCAAGGAAGTTCTTAAGTTTTTAGGAAACTTGAGATTCTTTTTAACTGCCACTCCTAACACCTGAGATTAGATCTTTACCTTGGCTCTGATCCATATCTGGGGAGAGAGACAATCAAGCTGTTAACCTGTGCTAGGAAACCCTTAGTCGCTGGCGGAAGAGCAGTGCTGAGGAAGTCGATTTAGAGAGAAATGTGAAGGATAGGATTACAGGACTTGGGTGTTTCCTGACTGGCTGCATTATGGATTGCTTGGACAGCATTTGGAGAGGGCTTTACCTGGCCTACCAGACACAGGGAAGCAAACCAGAGGGAAGAGGAGGTTGCAGTGAGTGACGTACAAGATGATGATAACCTGAGTGGCATTTTACTAATATGGATGGGAAAAAAAAATAAAATTGGCTGTCAAAAGGGACACCGTGGAAGAATTGATATATTTGGAGTATGGCTAATACTCAGAGGTGAGGAGAAATGCAATTGAGAACTATTAGGAGTTGAATGGCAGGGACTTGTGCTGACATTCACAGCAAGAAAGTAAGGAAAGCAGTGAGGGAGGGTGAGTAATACACCTTCTGAGCACCCAAATCTGAAGCCCACAGCTAAGGTGACCAAAGGACCCTTATATGCTTCACAAGCTCCCACACAGTATCAGGTCCACCAAGCCAAAACAGAATTTACTGATGCAAAGAAAATGTACTCTCTCACTAGATATTAATTTAAGGTCACTTTACTGGAGTAAAGTTTAGCTTCTGATAATAACATATCAAAATGTATTTTAAAATAATATTTAATATTAGCAGTTACATATCTCAGCATTCTTTCCTGTAAACATTATGCATATACTCCTATTGAGTCAGAGACAATGACAGGTACTGTATGCAAAGTAGATGCTTTCTATGTGTAAATACTGAATGGAAGTAAAAAAGGCATTTCTATCATAGCTCCTGAGCTTCAACAAATCTTAGTCCTGCAGGCATAAATATTTCTATCTCTTTATTAAAAATAACCATCCTGGTGCTGACTCAACAAGGAGACAATGAATAGCCGATTCTCTTTCTTCTCTTTTATTGTCGTCTTGGTCCTTAAATTGCAAGAAAAATCTTCTGTTGGCACTAACCCTATTCATTAATTTGGAGTAAAGCAAGTCAGGTATTTGCATTCCATTAAAATGGGAGCATTTACATGTGAAAAGAAGAATCATTAGAGAGAGGTTTAACCAGCTCTCTGATGGTGGATTTATTACTACCATGTACAGAAGTGTCCGGGGCCTTGTCTGTGCCTGGCACTGTAAGACTGAGCAGTGTCAGACAGCCCTGCCCCACAGTGTGCAGGGTAAGTGCAGTGGGATGTGAAGGCTGAAGCAATGGCACAAATGCAGGTGCAGTGTCCCCAAACTCATCAAACAGGGCAGGCTCAGAAGGAGGATCTCAGTCCCCTGAGCACATGCCCTGTTCATTGGGCTGTGCAGATTGGCTGGATGTGCTTCCCAGCAGCACCACTTGGGCCACATGGGATCCACAGCAGTACATTAGTTAAGGCTCTGCGCAGTTCTGGGACTAAGAACAGCCAAAGCATTAACACAAGACAGGTGCAGCTGAAAGGCAAGGCTACAGCACAGGCTCCCCAAAACTCTCTTCTCCTTAATGAGCTCAACTTGACCTCAAAGAAGGTGAGTTCTGGGACATAAGTTATTTAGCTTCATGCAGTTCTGAGCTTACTGGAGTTGAGAAACTGCCACTTCTGCCTGATTGTGTGTGCTGGAGTTGTGATGTGTTATCACAGAATGAGGTAAGACAACAAAACATTTCACCCAGGACTAAAAGGACTGTAATAGCAAATGGAAACGGGGTAGGCAGTGGGGCCAGTAGGAACAAGGGTTTCTGGCTGTGATATTATTTCTGTAGCAGTGATATAATTGCTAGCTAATCATACTGACAACAGGAATCAACTGGTATTGTAAATCCAGAGGTTTTCCCCTAAGTTTTGCAGAAATTGTGGTATATTTGAGCTTCTCATCCTTAGAGCTACAGAGATAGCTTGCCATTTTGCTTTATATCACGAAGAGATAATTGTAACGTGGCACTAATGAAGATACTCATGTGAAATCTTAACAGAAGTATTACATTTAAGACAGAAAAAACAACAATAAATATCTAAGGAAGTAAAAATTTTGTCTTAGATTTTTAATGTATGCAAAAGAAAAGGAGGATTATATGCCATGTGAAAGTCACAGAGTCAGAGCTGATGCTTGTCTTTGGTGTGGTCTCCACTCTCATTTAAAATATATGGTCAGATGCAATTGCTATTTTTCTCATGGAATACTATCTCTCTACTGGGAATTAGTGTGATAGCACAATCTTGCCAACTGAAAGTCCCTTGGGAAGAGACAGCTCATTTTTGGCATTCTATGGGAGTATTTTTTAATGCATTAAAATAGCAATACTTTTTTGTAATAATTTCAACATTGGGAACTTTATTAAGTATGAACTAAGTAGAATCAGTCCAGTCAGTTCTGAAATTGAGGCCAATTATTGAATATCCAAACGTAGGCTTGGGAGCCTAACATCAGGCACCTAGCACTGAAAATCATGCTCTGCTGTAATCAACTCTGATAGACTTGACGTGAACTGGGATGCTGTTTTTAATTTTTTAAATATTGAAAAAAGAAAGCATAACAATTTGTATAAGACAGCCAAGACAATGGAAATTAATCACAAATATGCAGTTCAAGATAACATTCTTGACTTCTTTGGAAGACCTGCTAGATCTAATGCTATAGCCAGCAAACTGGCAAATTTAAAATTTGCATAAATTACTAAAAAGGCCTCTAGGAAGTACCTTGTTGTTAATACTTGTACAAACATCTTTCCCCTTTTAACATTCTCAGGTTTTCATTCCTGTGAGATGATTTAATAGATGCCCAGGAAAATATTTTCTTAGTATGTTTTTCTTTCAGCATTTGTCCTGTTATCTTGTTTTACTTGCAGTCTCTTTTCCATCTTTGTCCCACTTCCCTTGGTTGCTCTGTTCCTTCCTTCTGTCTTCTAAATATTGTATGCTTTTATTTCTGCCTTTCTATTTTTGCATGGTTTTATTCTACACATTAAATATTAGGATGACTTCTTTTCCATAAAGACAAATGCAAAGACTTTTAAATCAGTTCTGTACTGCGGGCAGGTTTATGTGTTTAGATAGGCTTTAGTAATGTCTTAGGTCCTAAATCCTGAATCTTCTCTGTATTGTTCTTTGTACTTTCAGGGTGTTTGGGGGTGGTGGTGGTAGGATCTGTATAGTGTGGTGGTTTTGTTTGGGTTTTCTTTTTGGTGTGGGTGTTTGTTTGTTTTTAAGTAAGAGTTGGATCAAGACCTGGGTTCAGAAAATGTTTCAAGTTTCTATCCTCAAAATCTGTAATGGAAGTTTGTGGCTTCAAGCAGTCAGTGGCAATTAGGTCTAAGAATTGCATTAGTCTGCACGAGCACCCTTTGCAGGGGACTGGCTAAATCCCCGTGCTCTGCCAAGTGCATCATCTTTTTAGCAAGAGCCACAGTGCATTTGTTAATAAGAGGAGAAATTTGTCACTGAATACAAAGCAGTTGATGAAATCTTTTCTTATGTGGTTTGAAATGAAAATGGATTGAAAGATAAATCCCAAATTGTCAGGGGAACCAGTAGTAAGAAATACACACCCAATCCATATGAATACTGAGTAGTAAATCACTATTCAGACATTATAAACTTTTAGTTCCCTCAGTTGAAATCATCACAAAGTCAACATTTTTGGATAAAATCTCTGCTTTCTACAGTGAAATCACAGAAAAAATATATAGACTCCCATCTTCATGAGGATCTAGGCATGCAGTGCAGAACTTTTGGTGTCTATACTTACAAGTGTGATTCTCAGCCCTCTCTCACTTTTAGGTGTCAATAAATCTGTAAATAGAGATGTTGCTGTCAAATCTGAGTTCTAATTACTGAAATTCTCCTTCTGGGCCTGTGTAGGCTCTCTGTGTTTGCAGAACCAGAGCCTGGCTCTAGCAAGTTGAACCGTGCAGTAGTACCTGGTCAGTCAGCACCTCCAGGTGCTCACCGGTTAGTTGTGCTCCAGGTGGGGCAGCAAGGACTGTCTTTGCTGGAAAACTTGTTCTGAGAGCATGTGATTAATTCAAGCCCCTTTTAATTTAATGACTGGTCACTTCAAGTGTCCTGCAAGGAACAGGGAAGCCTGGCTTCATCAGTCACCTCAGACTGAGGGGATCCACACCACACCTCTCAGAAGTGCCCAAAATACTGGCCTATCTGGTGCCACAAGTGGTGGCACTCTCTGCTGTCCACTGATACTGTCCTGTTGTACCAAATACTTTCCAACTACAAGCATGAGTGAAGCCCTTAGAAACAATTGCTTATATGTGTATTATTTAATGCAGCTGATGATTTAATGAACACAACATCAGACTTGGGAAATTTTACAAGAGAAATATCTCCTAACACTGATCTAAGTGTATGGTGGTAAATGTGTACCTGATGGAATGTGGTATCACAGAGCTGTCTCAGAAGGGTCAGACTTGGCCATGTCTCCTCTATTTCCTTTTCTAGATTGGTGGGGAAACAAAGGCACTTCAAAAGGTGAAAAGTCTGGCATCTCTCTCTGTTTCTTGCCTCATACCATGAAACGGGGGCAGCAATTTCACCCTGTTGCTTGACTGCTTTATGTGTTTAGCTTGTGAGTACCCATCCTTCATTGTGGTTGTACAAAGTCTGGTATAGCAGAGCTGTGATCTTGTTTAGAGATTATAAGAGTGCTGGGGTAAAATAATAACAATATTGGCTTCTTTGCTTGTCAGAGGTTTTACTGGAGGAATTCACCTTCTTTCTGCAATCCTCAGCCTTTCACTGTGTGTCTCACTGTAACTAAACCCATCTTTAAGTCTCAGCTTACATCTCAAAAACTACACATCCCAGGAAAGGTTTTTTGAGCAAGTGATTTATAACCCAATTTTCAAAGATGGCCATTAAACAGCATTTGCAACAGGAGTCTTGAATATTTTTGCATGAATAAATCTGAAGTTTGTAGCTATCCATCATCAGCATATTGCATTCAGTACAGAATTATTAACTGTAAAGACTAGAAACATGAGCAAAATCCAAAAAAAGGTTGTTTCATGATCTCTAATAAATCATTGCAATTGAAATTAAAAAACCTTCAGGATAAATAATGGTTTCCTAGGCCATTATTCTTGTCTGCATGGCAGTAAGTGTGATGTGTATTCCTAACACACTGATACCTAAAATCTGCTTTTGCTTCTGCATTGCTATATTACTGTTACATGCTGTTTCTACTGGGGATTGGTGCTGTCAAAAACACCTGCTTTGTTATAGCACAATATTTGATTGACACAAAACACATGGAGATTTATGGCATGAGTACAGATCTTCAAAGTTCAGCTCAAGCTGATTTTGTTAATAAATGAAAACACTTTAAGTTTAAGGCAAGAGTAATCACTTGTGTCTCACAGCAGAAAGAACAAATCAGTTTAATTTCATGCTGAGGAGGATTAAAATAAATTATCAGGTAAATGATGCTTCCTAAATGGGTATGACAGCTGTTTGTCACGTTGCTAATGCTTTCTATGCACAACATACTGAAACGGAACAAAAAGTGTGATTTTAAACCTGTAAAATCATGTCAGTAAAAAATAAATGTGACATATTTGACTTTTGAACTTGCAATTCCATAAAACTGGTAAGATAATCTTTTTGGAAATGCTAAATATTAGTTCTGTGGTCAAGGTCTACACACTACTTTTGGTGGACATTTAGAGAACTGCTTGGTTGCGGAATTGACAGCTAAATTAATACACCTGTATAAGCTGTCCAAGTAAAGGAGGGCTGTGATGCTTTGAGATAAGGTATAAATGCAAATAGGAGAAAAGATTGAAGAAAGAACTGTAGTGCACTATCAGAGATCCACAAGTTATGGTTTCTGGATTTGACCTTAAGTATCAAAAAGACTGTAAAACTATGGATAATGTCACTGCATAAAATTTTACCAATCACTTCCCTGCAGCTGTGCAGCCATGTGAAGAAAATGCTAAAATTTAATAATAGATGATGGCTTGCATTTACATTTACATTGTGCACTTGTGTGCATAGTAACTAGAACACTGAGCTGGATCTGCAATAGCTGGATCTGTTAGCCCTATTTTATCCTAATATTGGAGCAGGGGCACTGAAATAGTGTGGTCGCTTTGAACTGGCAAAGCATGGCACAGTGCAGTGTCAGATATCTCACAGCCATGACACTCCAGCACAGGGCTCTGAGCAGTGAATTTATGTTCCTGTAATGCTTCTGGCCCACACAGCAGATTATGAATGTCATTGTGCTGTTTGAATATACATGTAGTGAGGGATCAGGCCTCTTGCTTAAAAATATGAACTTTAGTTGACTAAAGTGACCATATTTTAACTTCTGTGGAATTTTTAGAGATCATAATTTGTAGTAATATCAGTGTGTGTGAATAGAATTGGAAAAAAATCAGCATGAAAGTTGGCAGCAACCAAAATAACATAAACTTCTGGTGGCAATGTTAAAACTGGGATAAGTTTTCAGGTTTAAGGAAAGATTAATGTAGTAGATTCTGTGACAGAGTAAGAGGTGTTATTGTTTATTATGACACTCAGGTTTTTTACACTCTAAAAATCACCAAGTCTAGCTGGATAGGCAATGCAAGTTTTATGTTTATGTCAACAGACAATAATTGCATGAATTATACTGAATTCCACACCAAATTGGAAAAATGGCAGCTACTGACTCTGCCAAACCCACTCTGCCCCCATAGCATGTTTACATACAGCTAACTGAGGAGGTTGGACTCACAGCACAAGGCTGCAGGTCAGTGCACGACTTCTCCAGTGGCTGCACAGGGTTCCCACCTTAGACCTGCATTCTGAAAAATGCAGGGCAAGGCCGTGTTACATTCCTGTGTCTATATGTACATGTGTGCAGTCTTGAGGGATCCAAACTCACAGTTGCTTCCTGCCTCTAATACAAAGTGAATGCGTGGGAAATCAGATTTCTGTGCTTTCTCTAGAAAATTTTTCTTGGATTTCACAAGAATTATCTAATTAAATACATTCAATATATGGCCATAGACAACTAGTGAAGCCTATGGACCCTTGGCAGCAACATTTAAAATGCTTTAGGGACATCAGCTGATCAATAATATTTTTCTTCTTTTATTGTCTCTCTATAGTGAGACTCTTCTTCGCTTCCCCCCTGCCTTTTTTTTTTTGTTTCCCATTTATTTTTAGTTCTCCTATTTCTATGTGCTTATATGTTGCTCCCATGCCTTTCTACTGCACTGTGGCAGGTGATCCAGCTGTCCTTCCTTGTACCTTCACCTTTGGTGTTTATAGCTCTGCTTTGCAGAGTAACAATTCACTTCCATGTTTTCTTTTCCTGCTCCTGACTTTGGGAGAAGGAAAAACCTTTCATAGAATGGTATTTTTAGTAGTCCCCATTTAGATTAGTAAACTTTCTGTTCTAAAATATGTGGCAAACTCCACCACTTTCCCCCCTTTTTTATATCCTTACATGGAAAACATGTATCTCAGATGCCACTGTTTTTTACTGGCATTGCTGTCACCCGCTATTTTATCAGTGAAAGAGGAAGTTTTTATGCAACTAGTTTTCCCAAAAACTGAGATCTATAGAACAAGATAAGTACTTTACTGCCTGCTTTTCAAGCATTTAAATTCTGTCTATACTGTCCCTCTTGTTCTGAAGTGCAAGGGGTCCTGAGCAGGGTCAGAAGGGGGCACGGCCACAGTCAGTTACAGTCACTGCCCTTTGCAGTTACACTGCATTCCTGAACAGGTAAGTGATTGCTTGTAGGTAGCCAGACACAGCCTTATGAGCAAAGGCTGGGAAAGCTTGAAAGGACTGGACTATAATGCTCTTGAATTTTTATTTTTAATCTCAGCTACAGGAAAAAAACCCAAAGCCCAAACCCTCAGTAAATCTAAAATTCAGGATAATTGCTACCAGAAAAGTTTTAAAATGAAACTCTTGAGCTACCAGTAGATTATTTGATATTAAATGTTACAAAATTATTAAAAATTTGGTTTGTTTTAAATTAAGTCCACTTCAGACTCACCTGAGATGCAGAGACCTCTGGAGAATAATGTTATTACAGGGGTCACATCACTCAGGAATGCTGACTTGCAATTTGAGAACATGAAAAATAACATGTGAAAAATGATATAACCTGAATAATTTCATAAAACTGCAGAAGTTCAGACATGAGGAGTGTGCATGGTAGTAGCTGGGATATACAGAGCAATTATCATTTTCTCACTAAGACTGCATTTTGCTATTTAGTTTTCACCTGAGTTTTAGGTCTTAGATGAGAACTGGAACTTGGAATAAGAGGATCCTTTGAAATCATATTTTAGCATTGATGCAGCATTGACTTAGGAGAAAGGGGGAGATTGGGTGCCCCTTTCAGTAGTAATGGTGTTACTTGTTTTGAGTGCCAAGCCGGGTAATCCCAGCAAAGCTGAGCTTTTGAAATACTGAATCACAGCACTAAGTGGTGAGGTCACCATGAAGTGACTGGTGCCTCCCATCCAAACTCTTTAAAAGTGTTTTGGGGTAACAAAAAACCCCAAAGCAGGTGTCTCTATGTGGGTGTGTATGTTTTGATTTCAATTACTTTAAGTCACTGATCTTGTATTTTCAATTGCATCTACTGGGACTGATATCAACCTACAGATTTTAAGGAGCTACTGGTGAAGGCAAGTGCTTTTTTTTGGCTTTATCTTAAGACGTAAATGGAGAAGTATAGACACATAAATGCATCTGTGTATCATCCTTTCAATAAGAGGCGCAATATGAAACAATATGAAATGCAATATTGATCAGCCTCCATGTGCTTTAAGAATTTCATTATTATTATTACCATGCCTCTGCCCACACTGTGAAGAAGTCTATAGGTCAAATGCTCTGTACACAATATTGAAAATGCATTAATAAAAAACTGCCCGAAACATTATTAAAAATGCATTTCCAGTTAATACAAAAAGACAGAAACACTATGGCATTATAAAAAGTATCATTTTCACACATAGCAAATATCCTAATTGCTACTTTTATGAATGCTGTGGAGATGAATACAGCTTTCAAAAAGAAAAAAAAAGTCAGGAACTAGGCCATTTTGTTGGCATCTTACTTAGACTACTAATAGGCTTTGCCAGCCAGGAAAAATGAGAACTGATTTTACAAAAGATCTGTATGAGGAAAAGCAATGGTGCTCAGATGTATTTTGACAATTTCCTGCATAAGAGTCTAGTTAATTCCTGGCTCAGAAGTAACAGTTCCCCCCAGTGAATTATGTCAATGAGTTTTAGAGCAGTAAAATGTTTGTTCTCTGAATCACTTTAGGTGTCTGTTCCTTTATTTTCCTTGAACATAAACAGTACAGCTTTGGAAAGAAGCCCAGGCCATTGTAGATGCATTATATTATTGCTAATGTGATTAACCCAAAGTAAAACATTAAATCCTCCTGAGGCATTAGTCTAAATAATGAGATGACCAACTCTAAGTTCCCTGGGCTCAGAGCACGGGGAAAAACATATCATGCACTTCATCTCTGGCATTGACATCTGAAATGTATCAGCCGAAGCTGCTGCTGGGAGCAATTCTGGGCAGAGCCACCGAAGGGAAGGGGAGTGCTGGTCAGGCTGAGTGTATGGTATGGCCCAAACATGCTGAGGAAATGCTGCTGGCTTTGCTGCTGAGAGCTGGGGGCATGAAAGCTGTCACTGATCTGGCCATTTAGGCTGCTCTTCTCACAAGCAGGTTGTAAATCAGCTGCAGTGCTTAAGTCCATATTTAATTCCTGCTTTGCAATATGTTCTCCTAAGTTCTATGTGAAGTGCTCAGAAGAGCAGGGAATAATAGTAAGGACTTGTATGAATTGATTGACCTGAGGCTGTACAGAGCAGATATATGGTATAGAGGAGAATATACCTTCAAAGATATCTGGACAATTTTTTTAACAAAGGGTAAATTAAAATGGCATTTCTGAATTCTCAAAATGGTCTCGCCCATGCAGCACAATCTCATCTAGAGCTGAGATCATGATGTCAGTAGGCAGATACACTCTGAGTAAGCATTGATAGGATCTTTCCATGTTTCATCGTCTAGGAAAAAATCTCAGACTAAAATGTTATGCCCTTAAATGGAAGAGTTTTGCCTAGATCTGCGTTGTCTGATATGTGCAGTGTCAATTATTACCCTTTCAGTTTTAATGGCTGAAAAACACCTGTGAACATTCATGTCAAAACATTCCTTAAAACCACTTTAAATAGAGCAGGATAAACGTAGTGCCTTTTCTGGAGGCAATGTTCTAAAATACTGTTTAATGAACAATTTAACTTTTAATCTCTTTTACACCACTTTTCTTCTCAGCAACAAGGAATAAAATAATGACTCAAAGGCACCCATTTTATTTAATTTTTTACTCTGTCATTTAAAAACCAAACCTATATAGATTAAATGCAATATCAATTAAGGCTTTCAGTGTAATAGTCTTTTTGACAGAGTAGTTATAAAAATGTTGGAAAAGTTTGCTTCCCTTCATCTAGTGTTTATGTTATGCCATGTTGTTTTCTTCCATTATAACCTTGTTCTGGTAACTGCACTGTTTTGTTTAGACATGCAGATTTCAGCTTATTTCAAATTTGTTTTTGCAATATAATCCTCTCTTAAGAAACTTGGCCATCTTTACCAGTTTCAGGTGATACATTTAGATCTTGTGTGGCTGTTTAAAATAGCATTTAGGGCATTCATACAAAAACTTACTGTATTTAAAATAGATACTGATGTATTTATGATCTGTGTATTTGCACTGTTTGCAATGTGAGACAATGCAAAACTGCAACTGCAGTGTGGCTTTGATATGATGTTATTCAGTGGAGTGTTTTTTTCCTTTTGGTTCTCGGTGGACTTGTACAAAAGTACAAACAAACATAGATACTTTTAAGTTACTTGCTGTGTTTATCCAGAGCTGTAGGATCTGTCCTTATTTCACAGTGTAAAGTCTCATTCTAGAGTTCAGAAAGTGCACTAAATACAAATGTTAGACTTGGATCTTTTTTTACTCTTGAATTTACTGGTGTTGCATTTCTAAATATGCGTGACTTGGGAATCGATTCCTTCATTTGGAGAGAATAAGAGCTTAAATGGAATGTGAATGACCCAGACGCTCGGGTCTGGTGCCCTAACATAGACGAAATTCAGCTTATATACATTTATTTGCATTGTGTTACTTTGTATTCAGGAGGATTTAGGAAATATCAGGCATTTATTTTGCATTAGAGCACACTTATTCTGGCAAGGCAAAGGCTTCAGATGTCAATACGAGCTTTTTGCTTTTGTACCAGCAACTCAACTGCAGCTAAAATCCTCTCAATTCTCCTCATTCTGTTGACCTCAAGTCAAAAAATTTCCTAATTTTCCTTTGGTGATGAATCCAATTGGCACTCCTGTGGTTTGCTGGGGGTTCTCTCCTAAACATGTGCTGTCTTGAGATTTTTATACCACCTGCACCAGTTCTTGCAAGCTTCTTATAAGTACCCAGGAGGAGGGTTAGTCACCCCCTCGTTGAATAGCACTTATTAATTGTGTCACTGTAGTTAAGATTGGTAAAACATGGTCATTTTAATTAATTGAAGTCTTTATCTTTTTATAAGAGCATTTGAAGATGCTCTTCAAAGATTCTAGTTGATTGTGGTTTTGTGCCTTTTTTTAAATCGTTATTTTCTTCTTCTCATAGCCATATACAGCTTGAGCAAAGAGCCTGAAACACCCAGTTGAAGTTTAAAATTAGTTCAGGGGAAAAGGAGTGCTGGGAGGATGAGATAGGGACCATGCTATGGAGTCTCATAGTTTTACTTAAGCCTCTTGTGTTGCTTTGCAGTGTGTTGGAAGGTGTTTGCTGCATCATGGTTAAGAAAGAGACTCTATTCCCATTGCCTTCTTGCAAAAATAAGAATAAACAACTGTATGTACTAACTATGAACCAACAGCTGAATTCTGGTAGCGATGACAACGAAAGCAATGGCTTGCATGAGATTATGAAAAGATGACGGGGGAAAGTAGAGTGAGAAATTGCCTCAATCAGGGATTCTTAAGGCATAGTATACCTCTGCCTACGTGCCAAGAAAATAAATGAATTTCATTTGGACAGCCTGCACCAGCTGAGGATCTGTCCCCATTCACCCACTGCCACTCAGCTTCCCTGGGCTCTACAGACTTCTTGGTGGCCAGTGACCGATAGGACAGAAACACTTACGTGGTATTGCTGTTGGCGCATTCATAAATATGTGATACTTTGACATTGGCTTCGGGTGTCTGCCTTACTGCACAGAGCCAGGAAACTTAGCAGCTGAAGGGCAAGTCTAATGCTTAAAATTCCTCATAGAATTGCAGTATCATTTAGGTTGGAAAAGATCTTTAAGACCATCAAGTCCAACCATTAACCCAGCACTGCCAAGTCCACCACTAAAGAATGTGCCCCATCTACAACTGGGAAGGCACAAGACACTGTGAATCATAGAGAAGATTAATTAATTTTACTTTTGAAAAGATATCACTACTCTTATCTCAGACATGCATCCTCGTTCTCTTATGCAAGTGTAGTACAAGTTGAGATACACGTAATAAAAAGTATTGAAAGCTGTGACATTTGCTTAATCTAAAGTGGAGAGCTTGTCACTTGTTTATAATTCTGATTTTCAGTGTAAGTGATAGCAAAGTGACACACAGCCATTTGACTTAGATTTCAAAGTGATAGAACAATACAAAGAAATGCTCTGACAGAGAATCCAACACTATTTCTTTCTGGCATAAAGAAGAAGGTACATAGGCTGCAGGCCTATGGAATTAACTTGAACAAATAGATGATTTTATTACTTATCAATATGGAAGATGCTTTTCAAAGCACTATAGTAGTATTTCTCAAAATGTGGAGGAAGGAAATAATGCGACTGTTTTGGTCAGCAAACTAAGACATTGCAATTGGACCAGATTTGGCAACTCATTTTAGGGGCTGAGAAGTTTTCTTAATACTTTCAGAATCAGAGAAATGTAAAACTGTGCCCAAACATTACTTTCAAAAGGAAAATAAGCACTGAGGAGCCCAAATGGTGCCCATTTCAAATGGGAGCTGGTCACATAAAGTCTAAGATTTTCAGATCAGTCAAGGACAGTCAGATCAGTGGGAGATTATGCAGTGCCACTGATTTCAGGAGGAAAAGTAACGATCTTTGGTCTTTTTTAAAAGGTTGGTCTTAAGTAAATTCAAATATATGTATATGTAAGGGTTGCTAGATCAAGAAAGCAGGTGAGCAATCTTTCTTCTGTAGACTACTGAATAGGGGACTGGAAGACCTGGATTCTCAGTTTTAGTTACGCAGAAGATGTCTGTACTTTAGTTGATGACTCATTTTAGATGGAACAGAAACACTTTTTTGGACAGAAGCTGACACCTGCCTAGTGAGCACGTTAGCCACCAATCTACAGAACCATTTTGCCTCATTTTCTCCTTAATTAAAATTATTTTCTGACTTCTCTGCTTTCCTCACCTCGTGAATACATTTGCATACACGCACAGAATTGGTGGGGTTTGGGATAGAACTCTTCCATAGAGGTGGCAGAAATCCACGTGACTGGATGAGGCAGAGGAAGGGAACCATCCCTTGTGCAGCAGGAAGGGGAGGGCAGGGCCCTCCTGCTGATTACCAGTGGGAAACAGAGACTCCCATGGCATCTGTAGGATCCCTCTGGGTAGAGAGCAGGAAAGCTCAGGGACTGATTAAGACCCAGACCAAGATTCAGGCAAAGTTCCTGAACCTGCCCTGGGATTCCTGCCCAGATTTAATGCACGTGGACAGGTGAATAGCAAATGCAGCTGGGCAGTGTCAAGGTCACTGTGTACAGCATCTTGTCTACCTGTAACATTAGATTGATTAGCAAAGTGTTTTTTAGGATTGCTGTTTAGGGTATTTTACATAAACAGCACCTGAAATAAACATTCATATAAACAGCTGTTCTATATATTTATTTGCATAGAAACCATTTTGGATTTATAAAACCAGATTTTTTGTACACTTTCAAGATTCCTTTATATAGTATTTGTCATTATGTAAAAAAAAAAAAAGGTGTATCTTTTAGAAGAAGTAAAAAATGCAGAGACAGAATACACTTTTAAAGGCATTGAATCAAACACCTCTTTCTGAGATAAGAGGTAATTTTCTCATTTAAAGCTCATGGATATACTGACTAGCCAGTCACTGTTGGGCTGTTTCTGCACTGATAATTCACTATAAAAAACTCTGTATCACATGGTAATTATCTGTTTATTAAAAGCTAAAAGCCTGTACTGCTATACAGAGCCTAGATTATTTAATATCTGCTTTAATTAAGTTTTCACATTCAGCTAATTCTGGAACAATTTGATAGGCTTGTTATCAAGGGTGCCAGACCTTTCCTTCTACTCTATATTATAAAAAAGAACAGAAATTTCAGAATTTCCAGGGGAATGATTCACGAGGATTGCAAGTTTCATGAAATTTGAGGTCACAGTTCTTTTCTGTCACCAAGTTCCTCTGCAAGCCCAGATGTACCCAGTGATGGTTTTTTGTTTAGGTTTACAAGAATATTTATATCACAGTCCATATTATGTTGTGTAAGATCCTTAAGGAGGCCCATAAGACCCCAACTCTTCACAGTTTGCACCTTTATTCTTGGTAGAGGACAAAAGATATATTTGGTGGGGTTTTCCTACATTTCATGTTGAGCTTAAAAATGGAATTATATGTTCTTGCACTTTGTGAAATATTTGATAGCAGAATGGAAAACCACAGGAAAGTTTAAAAAAACCTGGGGAAATTTGAAAAAATTTGGGTTTTTTTCATAGTGACATGATATTTTAAATCACAATGAAAACTTTCATCCCTTCAAAATGAAACATTCATTTCATGTTTTCTTGCTGAAGAAATTCTAATATTCTTAGTCAAGCTAAATGGGAGAAGAATGAACCTACACACTTTGGAAATTATGTAAACTAGCAAATATGAAGAGCATTAATTCTGTACCCCTTACAGCTGACAGTATCACACAGTTCTTAAAATATGAAAAATATCAGTGAGTTGCCAGAGCAATTTCTGACCAGTCATAGAAAGAATTAAGAAGTATCTTGATTAATACTTACAGAACAGGAATGTAAGATTTATCTAAAGTAAATGTGATACTTTTCCAGAGCCACATTTCATATCACATATTTATCTCAAACTTTTGAAGGCTTAAGCTATTTTTCCACACCTTCTGTTTACCCCCAAATGACAGTTTTGGCATATGCTTGAAGTAAACTGGGTTTATACTTGCACCAATTTAATTCTGACAGACTAGTTAGAGCTCCAAATTAATTTGGGATGTTTTGGTAGAAAGTAATAAATCATCAGTTTCATTCCAAAGTCCCAGATAATTAAGATGTTCCCTAGCAGCATTTCCAAATAGGTTTGAGTCTTTATTTGTAATTAGAACAACTTCATCATGTTGGCTGCTGCATAGCAGCTTCCTTTTGCATGACAAAGCAAAAAGTTTTCATGGAAGAAGAAACTTATAGCACTAAAAGGAAGAAATTTTTTTTTTGCATTCTTAGACATATCAAAAAACCAGTGTTTTAAAATATGATAAACTGTATAGTTAATTGACATGAATCCAGCTGTATGGATTCTATTCCATTCCAAGTTGTTGGCTTATTTATAACTTTCTGGAAACATCTATAAACTCTTCAGTGGGTTTGGCCTGTGGAAAATTCATCTTACCATTTGTTGCTTGTAAACTCAAAGGCATGAATCTTTTATTGCTGTGTAATTTTCCCCTCTCCTGTACCAAATATTCTAGCAATAAAAGGGTATGTTTCATTTCTTCTTTCTTTTTCTGTTTTCAACAGCCATGCGGAGCTAGAAATGAAAGATTTGTGAGGTGGGATTTAACTGTCTGCTGTGTTAGGAGACCGCTCAAAATGAGCCCCCTCTGGCCAATAAAGACCTGCAGAGGTGACAGCTGGAGTCGTGTACCAGTCATGCACAAGCCAGAGCAAAATCCCCGTTCGGCCTCTGCCCAGCACTGCCCTCACTGCTGCAGTCAGAAAACCCAAGCTCTCTGTATTTTGGTCTTGTATTTTGTTATCAAGCACAATTGTTTATAAATCATCTTTGATATCATTCAGGCAAAATGCTATGGTGAATAACTCTGAGGGATCAAATGCACACCTTATCTTAGCAGAAAAGTACCTTGCAAATAAAAGATAGGCATTTCAGGGCATCACTGAGATTCATTACCTGGATGATTTCTCATTTTCAGACAGAAATGAAAGGAAATTATCCAATTTCTTTTTTCTTTTTTTTATAATAACATCCAATACATTTGATGTCCAATTTCATGCTGCTTCTTGATTTATAACATTTTGCAGGCTGATCGTGCTCTAGCCACTATTACAAAGGCAGCTATTATATTAACCCTTTCAATGTGGCTGTGCCCCAAGAAGTGTTTTCTTTGCTCACAGATAATTTCATGTGTGATGTTGAACATCTCTGGGTTTGAAGCAGAACGCAATTCTCTAATTTGACTTCAGTCAGGAACACCAGACCATTTCCTATCTCTTGCAGATGCTACGTACACACAATGGGGTTTACATACCCACAATTCCAGAACTGGTGGTAAAGGCCACCAAGCAAAGAGAAAATATCCCATTCAGCAATATTTTTATCCTAAAAAAGATTTTTAGCTAGGATCTAAGCCCATATTTTAGTCTGTGCTACAACAGTAGATCAAAGGGAATGAAATGATAAACTAGAATCTGATCTTATGCTCTCTGGGACCTCTGTCACAGGTAATTAATAGATTACCATGCAAATTATTCAAATGCTTAATCATAATGATCTCTAGTGTTCTTGGCTAAACTTGAAATTGCTGATAGTTATTTATAGTGGCTACATGTCTTATAGCTGAAGTCAAAACTTTGTTTTTTCCACTGTCTTCCTGTACGGCTTGTTCCCCACTCTAGGGGTGGGTTACTGGGTGGAAAGAGTGACTGGCAGCCCTGTATCTTCTGAAGTCAACCCTAAACTACTTATTTTTCTGATCAATCTGGAGTAATCTGTGTGAACAATGGTGGGGCTCATTAGCAGAACTGTGTTTGAAGATAACACTCCTTCAGTAAGTGTGGGACAGTGCCTCCCCTGAGCTGTTGTTTTGGACTGTTCATGAACTCACACAAAAGTTTTCGTGTTAGTTTACTGTTATTTGCATCCTTTTAAAGGTGTTTTTCATAATTGTGAAACTCGCCTTTTAAAGAGCAATGTAGATTTTGTGACCTGAGTCTGCAAGTAAATGAGTAATGTCCTAATGCTGAGGAGAGCCCAGGGAGTCAGCAATGTGTTTTCTGATGCATATGTGACTACTTAGTGCAGGAATATTTCAGCTGATATCAGTATAAAAGATGTCAGGCAAAGGCTGTCCTGTAGAGGCTCACAGGAGCACATAGTTGGCCAACTAAGGACAGTAGTAACTTAAAAATAACTGCAGCATTAATGGTTAGACTTGTTACATCAAATTACAGCTGTTTCTGGATTTCAGAGGGTTGTTAGGATTATAAGCCTTTCCAGGCAAAGACAGTGTGATCTCTGTTAAAAGCGTGTCTGGGTGAAAAGAAACTCAGTGGGCTGAAGAGGCTTGGCTAAAATTGGGCTCTCAACAGGAGTGTTTATTGCAGTGTGATATTAAATACATATTGTACTATGGCTAAAGAGGAATATGACCCTGGAAACAAGAGCAAGCTTTGTTTATTGGAGGTATATTTGTTACTGAGGGGGAACACCATTTAGGCTGATTATGACTATTCTCAGCTCAAAACAAAATAATAAACAGTACAAAGAAATATAACCATATATTATGGTCACTCACAAATTACAGCTCAAGTTACTTAGGCTGACATTCCCTTTTCAATAATGAAGCAACAGATGCTTCACTTCAACTAAACTGTTTGCCCGGACTCTAGAGGAAATATGACTCAAAGGAATATTGTTATAGAAGAGAGAATATATGCCAAGGCCAGGAGAAAATTTTTAACTAAACCTGTCCTTTCTAAACTGATTTCCTTCCTCTTGGTATATTGGGACAGAAAAATGTGTTCAAAGGAATATAAGCAAAACAATTAAGAATGTTAATAATAATTCGTAACTCTTGAATTATGGATCATCTGAAGATATGAACACGTGCTCTTGGTTGGTATGTTCAGAGCAGCTCAAAAAGGATAATCCTTGTGTGTCTATGTGAGGGTGAAAAAGGAAAGCTGAGATGTTAATTTAGGAATAAATGAGGAGCAGTAGAGATCAAGCTCTAGTTTGAATCTAGTTCATAACAAATGACTGTAAGGAGATGTATTATCTTATGCTCTTCTCCACGAGCAGAGCAGAATTCAGCAAAGGAGCACAATATTGTGAGGAGGCTTCTCTTAACCAGGCCACAGGACCATTCCTCCCTGCCCCCTCGACTGCTGCCTCTTTCCTGCGTCACCTGGCAGGACACCATTGCTTCCAGTGCTGTAGTCGTGTCTCACCCTAGTAAGACTGGAGAAGGCATTACCCTACTTACCATTGAGTAAAACTGCCTAAAAAAACTTTTGAAAGTGATTTAGGAGATCCACCTCCATTGAATTACAATGGACTTAAGTTGCTAAGCCACTTTTGACCATCGGACTTTGGAATATGGTATAGAACATGTATTTACTCTTACTATTATTTGTTTTACAAATTGAGAATTTACAGAAATAGTTACTGTATCACTCCAAAAGTTTTAATACAGTTAGACGAGTCTCAAGATTCTCACTACTTGCCTTTACGACAAGAAGGGGTGACTCAGGAGCTGAGAGGGCTCAGGCACTTTACTGGAAAGCAACACAAAGGGTCCAGTGCAGTTTGTTCACAAAGCTCTGGGCCAGGAGGGTGTCAAGCATATGCAAATGCTTTCGGGTCAGTTGAAGTCTCAGCCTTATGTGACCCGTGCCTGAGTTTGCTGTGTTTGACCATTTTTAAGTTCCAAATACCAGAGACAGGTACTGCTTGGTGCCTGTCCTTTATCCATGCAGCAGACCACTGGCTTTGTCCATCCGTGGTATCCAAAAGGCTTCTTCTTCATTATCAGGCAAAAGTAGAGACCCTCAGCCTGAATAGTGATGGAAGAAGCCTTATGTGATAGGAATTTCCTGCTATGTTAAACATGAGCAGTTTCTGGTAATGGCTTGACCACAGAGTACAGTTTTGAGTAATGCACAGTTGTAAACTTGGGCCCACAAACCAGCAGATACTGCAAATAGAGGCTGACCTTAAACCCACGAGTTTTAACCTTGCTTAAGTCCTTTTAAACCAGTTTGTTATCATCCAAAGACTTTTTTAGCAAACACTGTGACATTAAACATGGTAATGTAAGAGTCCAGTTTATCTCACCACGGCTCCCATAGGTCCCATTCACACAAAATTCTACAAATGTGGTCTGGAAGATAATTTCCTCTTAAGACTGATTTGAGACAGGGATGTGAATAAAGCTATCTGGGTGATACAACCATATGATGGCAAAAAGGATCTTCACTGTGGCACAACTCAGAAATACATTGATTTTCAATATGAAAGATTTGCATGTCATCATAGAAAAAAGGCAGTATCAATCTGTATAACTGGAAAAGTGTAGTAATGTAAGAAGCACCATCTACCTTGTCTAAAACCATCTGTTAATCCTTTCATCTAAAGTACATCTTGCTTTGGTCTCAAGCTATAGAGAAGGAAGTTTCCTCTTCAGTACCTCCTATTCTGGAGCCCTCAAGCTCAGTCCTATTTTTACCACCATTTCAGCCCTTGAGATTTCTCACTGTAGCTGTTGCCTTCCCAGATAAGGCAGGACTGTTTCCAGAGACCATGATACTGTTTTATGTTTGTTTGTTGTTGTTTTCCTTTTTTTTTTTTAATTTGAAGGACCTCTTTTGGGAAGCAGAAAGAACAAATTTAGAAGCATAAAACACACACCAAATCTG
The DNA here is from genome assembly GCA_013396695.1 of Sakesphorus luctuosus. Taxonomy (NCBI): domain Eukaryota; kingdom Metazoa; phylum Chordata; class Aves; order Passeriformes; family Thamnophilidae; genus Sakesphorus; species Sakesphorus luctuosus. Next base: position 537,986 of record VWZD01010852.1, on the reverse strand, counting down.
TTCAATGCATCTCACCTGGCAGTGCCAAGCCCAACTGCTGTTGTTCTGTAAATTGTGTTATTCTGCAGCAGCAATTTGAACACAGGGACTGCTACTGTAGTGATTGGGAATAATGAAAAGAATATTTTTGTTACTGAAACAGAAGTGGCCAAGGTCATGTTGTTACTGTGGCTGCTGTGTCATAAAGTTCTGTCTTTCAGCAGTCTATAGCTCGTTGTTAGAGGGCTGACATAAGCACAGAATTATACTGGACTAACTGTGGTGGTTTTTTGGTTTTGTGGGTTGTTTTTTTTTTTTTTTTTTGGTGGTAGACAGCTATAGTTACACACAGTTAAGGCTCAGCATTTAACCCCACTGCCCATCTGCATCCCTACTGTGACATTTTGGTAAACATCTACACTGCTTTAACCTTTGATATTGAAACAGTGAATTAATGTGTTGGGTACTGAAGGAACCAAATTCTGGTCTACTTCTGCTGAGTGAGATGCTTCTGCTGAGAATGTGAGTTTGGGCAGCCTTGGTAATCCCCCCAAAATGTGACATGCCAGGCCTCTGGCATTAGTGTTTAGAGAAAGTTGAAGCTTTGGAACTGAAGTAGAGATGGTATGATTTTAAGGCAGTGAGGCACACAGAGAGCCCTTTTTAAAGTACAGACCAAAAGCAATGGCCAGGTAGGCACAGTATTAAAACTTACCATTCAATACTGGTTAGTATTTATTGAGAATAGGGAAAAAAGTCTCCTTATTAACTGAGCAACTGCTGCAAAGAGATGCACAAAGAGTCTGGAAATCTCTTGACAAACATTTCCACAGGAGGTGATGATAAACAAACAAGACCTAATACCCAGCACAATGCTTTTATAGGACATGTTTTATTAACAGCTTTGTATTTTTGCTCTGCCTGTCAGGAGAATCCTTTATCCTCAAGTCTCTCATTGCAGATTTACTGTAAAATGTAGCTCTCTATTTTTAATCAGAGTATGGGGAATGAAGGGAGACATATATCCAAAGCATTAGCAAGTAATACTCAACATCTCTGAAGGCACATTTATTGAATACTTCAATTTGACTGGGAACTTAACTGGCTATCTTTGTTTTGGTGTTGATGCATCATGAAATTATTCTCACACACTGATGCAGGTTTATTCATTGTCTGCCAAGAACAGAATATTGTAGTCCTTTCACATGGGGATTAAAAGCAATTTTTTTTCTTGAGTTATAACTCTCAGATAAGCCAAGACAATTATTATTTAGGAATGTGATGCAACCACTTCTGCTCTCAGAATGCCAGCTGATAATGCTGTAATGGGCTGTGCATGTGCCTCTGTGCTCCGAAATGTTAAGTTACTGGGCCAGACAAAGGGGGACATTTAAATAGAACCCAATTTCCTGAAAGAGAACATTCAAAACTTCCTGAAATGCAGTTTCAGGTATCTAAAAGGGAGATAGCTAAAATAAATAAGACATTTCTAAAAGTGTATTTTTTTCTTTAATAGCAAAGTTGAAAAATATTCAGTTTTTGCCAAGAATTTTAAGACTCATTTTGAAGGCTACTCTATATGAGTAGATGCAGTAGTAAAAGAATGAGAATTATTGGCATGGATTTCTTTTAAACCTGTGTATTGACATATAGAGACACGTAGATATAAATTCTGCCATTAGCAGGTTTGATTTCCAAGGCTTTAAGAACTTTTCTTAGTTTCAAGTTATAGTTATAGCAAGAATATATGTTTCAATAGAATTTGTTTGTTAAATAAAGGGAACTGGATCCATTTAAGCTTGTTTTTACAACCAGCACAGCTGGTTTCTGCAACCTTGAGAGACAGTTGAATGATATTGCAGCATTCAATGGGGGTGGAAGTTGAGCCTTTTGTGGCAGCACATGGTTAGTTTTGATAATATATCTTACTATGTGTTTTGGCAACAATTTGCAAGTGTTGTATAAGCCATACATATTCCTGGAATAAATCAACTGGTAGTTCTCTCTGAGGACACATCATCTTTTCTCTAAAAATAGAGTGACAGATTATATTTACGTTATGTTAAATTTTAACTAAAATAAAAAAAAAAGCAGATCTGATGCTGTTGCTGTGAGGAGAGATGAAAGATTATGGAAATTCCAGTGATTATGGAAACAAGATTGATTTTTCAGATGACAATTGATTGCTACTATTATTTTAGAATAATTGTTTTTCTATTCCCTTATACACTAAGAGCCCATCATGAGAACTTCACAGTGTAAATTAGGGGAGAGTGCAATAAATAACTGAAACATGGCTCAATATGTAGACAATAATGCACAGTAAGAAGGCTGTACAGATCTTGAATACTGTCTTTTGCCTTGACTGACACGGTAATGCATTATGGCAGAGCAAAGGGTAAATCTATTGGTGTGACTTGGTTCTAATTTGTTATTTTTACACGTATTCAACTTAACGGATGACAGATTTATTTATGTTTTCAAACAAAACAGTTGGTCTGTACCATATGAACTCAAGCATTTAACTCCAGGATAAGACTGAGTTGATCAGCCTTGAGGAGTTGGGAGTTACTGGGGAAACTGTAGCCTATTGCACACAGGGAGAGGGAGCACAAAACTGAGAGTAAGATTCAGTTCATTTAAATAGACTGGGAAATCACATGCTCCCCTCTCTTAGTCTCTGAATGCCTCCTGTTCAATTAAATCAGTTACCTGCTGGATAATCATTTTATGATAAAAGAGTTGATTGGCAAAAAACCCCACATTCAGCTTGAAACTGTTTTTGCTAAATCATGGTATTTTTGACCATTCCTGTCTCCTGAGAAGGTTTACTTATACAGCAACTTGTAGCAACTGTTAGGAATTACCACCACCTTTAAATACAATTGCTTAGCAAAATTACTTAAGACTAAAAGAACAAGTGCTGGTAGCTAAAGACAAAATTCTATCTTGAAGTGTAATAAATTATAAAGACAGTTAAATATATTAACTAGAAAGAGAAATCAGAGCTTCAGAATACATTTGTCTACTTACAATTTTATCTCAGCTTGACCACCTCATAATTTGTGAAGCTGTATGCTCTGATGTCAAGAAATTAACTTGAAATTGTGAACCTAATAGCTTTGTAGTAAGAAAATCTATATCCCAATTACAAAAGCAATTTATTTGATGGGAAAAAATGCCTGGAAGATCTACTGGGATTCAGAGTGGATCCTCAAAGAGATGAGCATTTCAAATCAATAATGACTGTCTGCTTTCAATGCCTTGGGTAAAATCTGTTGTACAGGTGGGTAAAAAAACAAGCACATGGCTTGCATTGCACAGTATAAACAATTCATATGAGAATATTCGCTTGTGGTCTCCAGAGTTTTGCACCTCTGGGTAGCATTAAGTAGCAGAAGAAATTAAACCCAATTAAATTGCTTGTGTTAGTGAAATCACTAAAATGTTCATTTAAAATTACCCAGAGAGCTAAACCAGGACAGGCATCTAGTGACCTAAGTCTTTAGACTAGACACATGACTACTGCTCACTGCCTTTTTCCCTTCTTGTATTCTCTGAATTATTCCTTCATCTACTATTATAGAATCCAAACTGATTTTGTCCCCAAGACCTAATGAGAGCTCTGCTCCTCATCCATGTTTCTGTTGCTACATAAACTCTGTTGCTGACTGACAGCGAAAAAGTGGAAGATCTCAGAAAGATGGCTGATGGTGCCAGAGTATATCCAAACTGTGATGAACTTGATTGACATTATGGGACATGAGACATGTCATGAAAAAGAATCAAACTGTCACAGAAATAGATAGTCCCTACACAGCATATGGGTGCCTGCATTTTATGTTTATATAGTAAACTTGTACGCTAGTCCTTATTTTGTCTGCAAGTTTTATCTGTGCTGTGTAAGCTCCAATTTGGTTTTCTTCAGCTCGTATTTTATAGCAAGAGTCTGACATATGAAGACTTGTAATCAGACATCATTTTGTAAACAAGGAAAATATATGCTATATATAGAATAAATTATAAGGAATTGTGAATTGCAGGCCTATCTTGATAATGAGGTTTTATTTGGTGATCTTACGAATCATGGCATTGAGTTCTAACTGGATTATGAAGTACCCAGAACTCAGCAACAGCATTATAGTCATTATTAAAACTTGGGTTTCAAAAAAGCACACTTGGAGGGACACTGCATTGAAATCAGATACTTTTTATTTCAGCTTCTTAATTCCTTCTTTCTTGGCATTTAACCCTCCCCTTGTCATTTATCCCTTTCTTTGAATACAAGTTTCTATGAAGTGGTTTTAAAAATCTGCCTTTACAGCTCTTTCTTCAACAGCAAGGGGGACACTGCTAACATTTAAACATGATGTTTAAGAGTAACAGCAGTGAAACAAGCTCAGAAAATAAGGATGGGCCTGACCTAGGTCTAAACCCATAGCAAACCTGGGAGGAACCTGCTCCTTGTGGTCTGGAGCCTCTATTAGGTATACAAATACTTCCTTTTTGCTTGTTAAAACTCTAAAAAAGCATATATGCAAGCGTTAGAGAGTTACAAGGATTTAGCGATTGATGCAAGGAAGGTACTAACCTGACCTGAAGCCACGTGAGCATTGCTGTGGTGCCCCCCCCAAGCACCCAGACTGTGAAGAACACAATGAGCAGGGCTGTGGTGAACATCATTTGTCTGGGCTGGGACTCTGTGTCTCGAATGGCCAATGCAAATGCTATTGCACCACGTAAACCTGACAAAGGAAAAAGACAAGATTGATGAACTTAATGGCATGGAGAAACAGAATTTTACTCTTTTCAGTCCAAACCCAGTTCCAAGGGCAGAGGAAATTTTCAGACCACAATCCTGCTTGTAAAATACTGAGTTGTGCTGATTAAAGGGATGGGGTGTAATGCAATGTAAGCAACTTCACAAAAGTGGTCAGTGAAAGTACTCTCCTATTCACCCAGTAATCACACAGTTGCTTTACATCCACTGAGCTCTTTGTCTTGAATAATTGCAAATGTAATAGTAATTTGAACTTTATGCATGTTGAAAAAGAAATCTACATCCTGTGTTCAGTGGGTCTACTTATGAAGTCAGGTGGAAGTGAGAAAGAGGATTGGTATTCAAACCTGTACCCAAATATGCTGCTTGTTTCTTGCTTGAAAAAACAACATTTCTTTAAAATAATTCAATGTGCTAAGACCAGTCAGCAAAAATATGGCTTAAAAACAATGAATAGTTTTTAAAAAATGGTTTTAAGTACCTAAAAGGGAATGCAGAATAAATTAATGTACTTGAAATATTATAATAGTTGTAAAATTATACACCTAAAGAGACTGAATAAACAAGAACTTACAAAGGTGGCAAAAACAGCTAAACAAGTTTAAAAAAAGCCCCATAGGTAGTAATAAGCTGACTAAATAGGTCTTCACACAGTTTAAAAATTGAGGGGGGAAAAAGCTTGCTAGTGCCTCCAGCTCTCAGGATGCATAATACAAACAATACTCTATATTTTCCAATGCTTTTCATTTATCTATTTAAATTTACTTTATTATTTTCTAAAAAAAAAATTGTGCAAAATAAGTGTAGAGAAGAAAATCATTACATGTATACAATACATACTGAATCCAAAAAGTACTTTGCAAGTATTGAGAGATTAAATCTGGTAATTAAACCTCTTGTAAGGCACTGATGGCATATGCAGAATCATTTAATTAACTGCTAAATGTGGCTATTTTTGGCCTAGAACTCTAAAGCTCAAAGATTACATAGCTAGAATGTGAATTATTTGCTATAGAAGCTGGGCAGTTTATCCAGGGAACAGCACAAAGCCTTTTCTGCAAGGAAGAACCAGCTGTAGTTGCACAGTCTGTGTAGCAGTTCCAAACACTGCAGTCAGCAACTAGGCTTGTCCTTGGATGTGCTTTTGTATAAAAGACATCTCTGAGGATGCAGATGCTTTAGTATTTTCTTACAGGGAAAAAAATCTCAACTCATTTTAAACATGTGTCTGAGAAGGGAATGAACCACTGTTGAAAAGGTCCTTTTTTTCAGTGGTTATAGTGGGAATCTGGATGACTGTCCCAGCTGCATTTCAGTGGAAAACAATGCTGCTTTCCACAACTGCAACATTAAATCTAGAACTTTTTTTTATAAGAGAGGATATAGAAAAAAAGAATTTAAAACATTTCTTTTTCACTTGAGCAGAGACTCCTGGACTGCTCACTTGAGCTGATTTTCAACTTAATTTGAGAAGCTCAGGCTTAATTATACAAGGACTAATCAAGTTTTCATTTACAATGGAATGTTATCAGGACTCATGATTAAACATAGTTGTAGATGTGAATCCACCCTCTGTAATGTGTTGTTAGAGGAGTGGCAGAAGCAGATGAAGAATGTGATAAATCAAAATGCTACATAATCCACTTCCAAGCCTAACACTTCTACCGTTTTTCAAACGTATTAATACTCTTTAAAAAGCAGGACTTAATGACTCAGTAGAATTCTTTGCAGAGTAAGTTATAATCAAATATTAATTGACAATGCACTTGCCTGACCTTAATTGCTTTTTCAGCAATTTTTCTTAGCAATCACTTTGGTGATTGTGGCAATAAAACTCATTAAAAAAGATAGTAAATGTTTGATGTACTTGGTAGTGATCAGATAGAAAATAAAACTATCTCCAAATTCATTGTTTTCTACACCTGAATGTGTGATGCTGTGGTGAGTGAAGCCCATTTTCCCCTGTGATTGACTAGAACCTGATGCTACATCAGAACAGTGAAGGTGGTAAAATACTGGCACATGTTGCCCAGAGGGGTGGTGGATGCCCCAACCCTGGAAACACTCAGGGTCAGGTTGCATGGGGCTCTGAGCAACCTGATCTAGTAAAAGATGTCTCTGCTCATTGCAGAGGGTTGGATTAGACCTTCAAATGTCCCCTCCAACCCAAACTATTCTATGACTATTGCTACAGATTTTTTGTATGTAATTCAAATTTCCTGTGTACTTGTATCAGAAACACATCTGTCTTCTGGCAGTCATTGTTCTCTGTTTATCACCATATATATATATGATCAGTTTATAGAACATAGGAATGTTGTTGGCAACTACGCACAAATCTTGGTGGATCTTAAAAAGTGCAATTACACAGAAGGTCTGTGTATCCAAAGTGTTCTGTGAAGGGCACAGCTGCTGGCAGTGTGAGAGACAGTCAGGCTTTACTATTCTACTTGCAGATGATGCCACTTACTTTATTATAATGTTGTAAAGACTTTTTTCCCTTCAAGAATAGTTAAAAATGGCTTTTCTGAGAATTTTAACATTTTCATTTTAGACGTTTGCATTACTACTGTTTCAGTTCTCAGCTGCCAGACTGTCCTGGAAAGCTGCTGTGTGAGTTCTCATGTTCACTCTTTGGCTGCCACCTGTTTTCTGCTGCTGTTCGGTGGAGAATAAAATTTGACTACAGAGAATGAGGACAGAAAAGTTAAAGAATAAGACACACTTCAGAAGGTTTTTAATTCTCTGCTTTAGCTGATGTGAAACAAAAGCCAAAATGAGCCCAGAAACTAGACAAGAAAGGCTATGATGCTATTTTTCATGGTCTTCCCCAGCTGACCCCCTGCTGTCTTTCCTAGAGTGTTCTACATACACACGTTCCCAGCCAACAGTGGCAGGTGGGCAGGTGGTTTGAAAGGCAGTTCCCACTGGATGTGTCATCATCTCTCACTACAGCCTTGCTGGTATTACCTGCCATTTTCAGTGGCAGCTTTTAGCAGAAGGATTGAATGGATACAGAAATGAACTACTGTGTTGCTCTCTGGAGAGCTGGAATTACAGAGGCACAAAATGAGGCCCCCCGATGTGGAGTACTCCTGAGGAGGAAGCTTGAAATGTGGCTCATTGTATTTCACTTGTTATCTGGCTAAATGGGTTGCTGTGCGTCAAGGCTGTCAATCAAGAACTTTTATCCATAAGAATTTCAAATAGATTTTTATATAAAGAGCAGGAAAATGAACTGAAAAAGAGTGCTGGGTTTCTAATTTTAGAAAATTATATCATAAAAGGCTTTAGGGGATCTGCGTTTCTGTCTTTTACTGAACAAATATTCTTGGCTTGTAAGTTAGTTTTTCCTAACTACCATCAGAAAGTCGAGTGGAGTTATTTCTAGCTTGTACAAGTCAGAAAATTCAGAATCCAGATGAGATTTTAGCAGTTCTGGGGATGATGTACAAATCAGAGTAGAACATGGCTCCCTCTTCCGGATTTTTGAATTTTTTTTTAATTATTCTACAATGTTAACAAAAATCAATAAAATCAATTATCAAGTTGGAATACGTATGAAAAGGTCTATGGAATTAACCTGTTCCAGTCTCACGTTTCAAAGTAGAACTGTTCCTGAAGTTAAGGAATTGCCAAAGACCATCTCTGATTTGGGCATTGGTACTAACACTGTCCAAGTGAGATATCCATTGCCTCGTATGTAAGCACACTGTCAGGGACACTCCAGGTGCTCTGAAACCACACAGCACAGAAAGGTGGTATGCCCAAATTGCCATGGAAGTGTAGACAGATGGGGGACAATGGTTTGAAAGACCTTCCTGGCTGGTGGGTTTCCAAAAATTTAATTAAAATAGGTTGAGAGCACAGGGAAGTTGATGAGAATGCATCCATTTGCTTTGGTAGCTTTGAAGAGACAACTCTGAATTTTAAGATACTGAATTGTTAGCAAAAAATATGTTTGTTTTTTTTTTTATTTCTAGCGATAGATGAGTATTTTTGTAATTTGTTAAATGTGGACAGGAAAAATACAAAAGATATCAAAATAGCTCTTACCTGAAAACATCATCATGTGCTGAAAGTTCCAGGGAATCTTTTGTTTTCGACCCAAATTCAAAAGGAAAGAAAGTGGGTATATGTTGCAAGCTCTTGCTACAAAAACTGCCACCTAAAATGTAGGATGTTGAGGAAAATAGTGGAGGAACTGCTGACAGAATTATCTTAACCAAATATTTCTCTAAATTTATTTTTGAAGTGTAATTAAAATTAATGTGATATTATCTTCCATCATGTTTTTTATGTCATGTCCTTCTGCTTCCAATAAAACTGTGCAGTGGCAGAGATTTGCCTTCCCCAGACATCTTGGTTTTATATTCATCATAATATATCCCACTTCAATCACTCTACTTCTACTGATCACATTTGTCATATGTGACTTCATCTTGAGCCCGTCAGTAAAATGCCCATCATCAATTGCAGAGATGGCATTATCTCCCCGAGCAGCAATTTGCAACGAATAAATGTGCTTTCGGACCTGATTATTACTTCCGTATTTCCTCATGGTTCATATTGTCCTTGCATGTTCTGCTTTTTTTTCGTCTTTTCTGACAAGGTTCTTCAAATGAAGTTCTTTATTACTCCTCTGTGAAACCATCACAAAAGTTACCTTCATTAGAAACATGAGGCTGTATCAGATTTAGAAGGAGGCACTCAGAGCTCCTCATCAGTGCTTTTAGCATATTCTGCCCTCCCCTTTTGTGTGACTCTTCGGGTGCCGTTCTGACCCTCCCAGCCTGAGACGTGGTGTGGGCAGTAGCACAGATGAAACTCTTGAGTTGGGATGTCTGTGTGAATCACATCAGCTGGGCCAGGAGCTGCCTAGGGGTCCTCTGGGCTTGGAAGAAGCTGTATCAGCAGTGGTGGCTCACGCGCCCTGTGCCCAGCTGGCCCTGCTGTGGGCTGTTGGCTCTGAGAGCAGAGGGTGGGGCCAGATCCCTGCACTGCTCTGCAGCACAGCCCCACAGGGCTGCCCAGCGCTGCTCCCATGCCCAGCTGCCTTCCCATGCCAGCAGTGCAGGACACAGTGTGGTACTGCCTTGCTGGGGGAGGGGGGTGCGCAATGGGCCCTTGGGGTCATCCAACCCAACCTGCAGCCAAGGGAGCTCTGATGCCGTTCTTATTATTTGTTTAGAAATTACATATAAAAATTACTGTAGTAAAGAGTATGATCCCAAGTTTCAAAGCTATTACAGTTCATCAAAAAGTGACAAGCAAAGGGCTGCTGCTGTGAGCCCAAAAAATCATTTATAAATTGTCAATGTGAAAAAAATCTATACCACTGTACAGATTTGTTGAGAAACCACAGCAGAGTTAAAGACACAGACTCTTTTTCTTACCAGTCTCTTGGGTATAAATAAATCCATGTACTCTAGGGATATCAAATATAAATAAGGAAAGGCTTGAGCAAAGCAGAACTATTTGGTTTTAAGGACTTAATATCATTTAAGTAGTTTTAGGGAAGTGCTGCTTATGGCACACATCTGTCTGGGGGCAGTTCTGCAGTTTGTGGGTCTACACTGACTCCAGACAGGCAAGAAGATGTTGTGTGCCTGGACCTGTCCCACAGATGTGTCCCAATACTCCTCCCAATTTCCCACCTGCTTGTAAACTGGTGGTAAGATTTCCCCAGCTGGTTTAAAGCTACTTGCCTTGTAGCAGATGAGCAAAACTGTCCAAAGAATGTATACTAGCGTGCCCTGAGGTAGATATTCAGATGTCGGTAATACAGATCATTTCCCCTGGACTTCACAAAAAATTGAATTTTAGTATGCAAGGAACTGACTGGTTTGCTTGTTGACTTTTTTTTTTCCACGTGGAACATACATTCTTTTTTATATATATGGATATATACACACACGTACATAGATACATACTTCTCTAAAGCAAAGGATACAAATGCACCAAATATAAAAAGAGGATTGAAGATGTGATTTTGAAATGTAAATAGTGCGAGTCCCATGTAACAGAAGATGACATTCTCAGCCAAAAAATTCATGAACTCGAACAACTTAAACGAGAGAGAGAGAGAAAGAACATAATTATGACTCATGTCTGTAACAAACTACTGATTATCCCGGGTTCCCTTGGAATACAGAACTGCTTAGATGAAAGGAACAGAAACTGCTGCTATTTCAAGGGTGGAGTTTAAAGTCACCTAATTTGCTGCACAGTGTGTACTGGCTGTCTTTTAACTTTAAAAACCATAGTTGCTTGCATGTTTTTTTCTGATTCATGTACAAAACCTTGACATAGAAAATGATAAAATACATAAACAGCAAGTAAGTTATAAAAGCTTAAGTACAAACTGCAAGGAAGCTGAGGGAATTTAGCTTTCCTCATGCTTAGAGAGGTGAGCCTGGGAAATGGCTTCTGGTTACAAAAGTGGCTGTAAATAATCCACTCCTGGGTATGGGTATAATAATGCCAAGAGAAAAAAAAGATTTCCTAAGTGGACTTTTAAGAACCTGTGCCTTTAAAATGTAATACAGTCTTACTACCATGGATATTATCCTGCAGATGGAAACTTTTATTGCACTGTATGGACATCAATATGAATACTTATTTCAAACTAAGCTCTTTAAGATATAATTCAAAGGTATTATAAAATAAGCTTAAAATACATGATTAGGGTAGAATTTCTTCTGTGAAAAAACAAGCAAAGCCCAAATACTCATTTGCCCTGAGGGGATGTCCTTGATTGCTTTTGCAGTTGACTATATAAAAGCTAATGAAAATAAATTTTGCTATTTATTCACATCTGGAAAAAATTGCTGCCAAATAACCACTGAGGAGAGAAGAGGAGGGATTTCACTTCTGAAGTCACTTTTTTGCTCAGGATTCTTTGCTAACAAATGCTGGTGCAGAGTTAGTACTGAAGTTTGTAAGTCTGTCTACAGCATCACTATCCAGAATGTTACTATGGAGATGTTGATTCATCCTCAGTGGGCTTATGTATTTTTTTGTAATATATTTGTGCTTCCAAATATAAATATCCAATAACAGTAACTAAGATTTAACAAAGGAAAAATGAGAGCTGCCACAATCATTAGAACAAATTTTTGAGGCAAAATGTCATAAAACCCATTAGTGTGTGGGAAGATATTTTGGACCCCATGGCAGCACCATCAATTATCCCAGGCACACATTCCATAGGTCCCATTTTGTGCTGCAACACTGAACAACATGAAAAGAAACACAAAAATTATTTCTAGGTTAGCAGTCTTAAATTCTTTTAATTCAATTTAAATGAGAGGAACTAGTTGTCAAAAAACTTCAAAGTGTGGGATCTTGCAACCCTTAGAAATGATAATAAATCCTTCCATTTCCATTTGGGAGCAAACATGAGCCCAAACGTCTTTGTGGGAATGTCACCTGTTGCATTATTTGAAGCATTAGACAAATGTATCAGCAGTGTCATGACAGGTTCCCCATATCTGTAAAATAGCTATTTGTGTATCTATGAAAACCTTTTTAGGGAAGGGTACTCTGGCTAAGAAAAACCACAACTGCATCCTTTAGTTTTTGGGATAAAATAAAGATACTCCAGAGGTTTTAAAGCTGAATAATACTTCATTCTTAATTTACAAAATCTCATTCAAGAAAAAAAAAGCAAAGTAGATCTAATATTGATGCATTTTATAAACACAATTTCTGAAACTAAATATTATTTCTTGTATCCTCCAACCTTCTGTTAACATACTGTTCTTTTGGAGGAAAACAGATTTTTGCTGTATCATTGCTTTCCCTCTATCCACTTTCTTAATCTTTAACAGTAAATTCAAGCTCTTACTCTTGCCTGAAGTGCTTTCATGTCATGGCTGATTTTAACCTTCTCGCCTCTTGTCTCCCAGCAATCAGATCATGATGCAGCCTTTGTGGATTTCTCATGAATCCACTTTAGTGCATCTTTTACATTTCCCTATAACTTTACCTGCTTCTTCTGACTACGTACGTCCTGTTTCTTGCTACTTCAAACCTCCAGGTTCACTTCAGTAAATAGTCCTTAAAGAGAAACCCTCCCCTCACTCCAGAGCAGGTGTTTACCCTGCCCAAGAGCAGGACATTGTTCCTTTGCTCTCTGGGTGATGTGTCCTGTCCCTCCAGCACAGGCCTGTTGGTTCCTTGGCTGCTGTTCACAGTGTGTGTGACACTTTGGAGCCACATCATCTGTGTCAGATGCATCCAGTGCTGTCATTGTATTGCTGGACATCAATTAATTTCTTGCAAGAGCAAGCACAATCCAAATCCCTTTTTCCCTCTGTGGTCTTTTCCCTTTCCTTCCTTGCCTTTCCTCGCCTTGCTTTACCTTTTTGTGGTTTTTTTTGTGTTTGCTGAACTGTGCTGCTTTATTTTTTTTTTTCTCTCTTATCTCTAGTTTCTCCATATTTTGATTTTCTACTATCAGAGCACCGCCTGCTTGCTAGAAGATTAAATCCAGACTACTTTTCTCCTTTTGTGTAGCAAAAATCCAGGTGCTATTTCAATAGCTCATTTAGAGCAGGCAGGGCTCCCTCTTTTTCCAGGCACAGCCATGACATGATCACTCATGAAAGATTTGAAAGATTCAGCTCCTTAGAATGGTAAAACTATCTTGTTGTCTTCATTCAGATTGTGCTATGTTCCCCACATAGTTTGCTCTCTCTTTTTAAAAGTGTATCACTCACTCGTAGGCCACACTTATTCACTGAGTGCAACTTAGTCAAATTTCTCACAGTGAATTAACATTAAAAAAACAATCCCAAAAAACCCGCAAAAACTAACCCCAAACAAAACCCCCAACTGCTTCAGAACTAGTTATTGTCATCACATAAGTGATATTTGAATGGCTTTTGCTGGAACAGAGTGCTTGCAGATATGACATAAAACTTACCTACTCTGCTCATGACTTCACTTTTAGTCCTGAATTTAAGCATAGTGTTTTATTTAGTGTTCAACTTCTGTGTTTTGTACAACAGTAATACAGAACTAATGGAGATATTGTTTACCACTTAACTGCCAGTGCTGTGCTGCTCAAATCCTTTCAGAACAAACCAGTTGATTCTAAAGAGATCTTCTGAAAGCCATGTTCAGAAGCAGCTTCCACAGGAGCATTTCCCCAAATGATCATGCCTTTCACTTGAATGTTTCTATCACTATTTTAAAGATGACATGTCAACACCTTTTGATGAGAAGCAGAAATATGGGAGGAATAGGCTTTCAATGGGAATTTAAAATTTCCTGGTCACCTAAGGAGTTGTATACTACGCAGTAGCCTCTGAACAATGTCCTTTTTTGTCTGAGTAGCCATGGGCCAGGTCCATGTTATGGTCCACGGTCTGCTTAAATGCTTAAAAATGTTCTTTATTTTGAATATGTGTGCTTGCAAGTGGGATTACTTTAATGGGAAGAAAAAGTTAGGATTAAAGTCCTAGATATTGAGTCTTTAGAAGTGTGTGTTTGTCTGTAACCATAAACTCCCTTCCTTTGCCACCCACACAACTAACCTCTTTCTACTCTAAATGAAATCAGCATTAAAATGTTCATATGCCACCATCAGTTTTCCCAAGGCTAATAGAAAATTGTATTAGAAACCATTTTAATATACACAAAGTAGTAAGAAAATTTTTCAGCTAAAACCCCCTCATTTTTAATGTGACATTTCTACCTCTCCACAAAGTCCATAGTTCTGCTTATACTTTTAAAGTAAGAGCAGTAATAAATCACCAGTGTCAACACATTCAAGAGTAGCGTATTAATTACAAAACTAGAATAAATCCAGGCACCTGGTTTAGGTGTTTTTAGCTCAGTGAGTTACTGAAACTGGTATTTGCTTTGCTTTGGTAATTTTCTCTGTAAATAGTGGTTATTAGAAAAGATTTATAGTAAAATTGACATAATATTTATGTATTTAAAAACACATAATTTGCTAAATATGCTTAGTTTTTCTATCACTCTCAGCCATTGTAAGGACTAAGATGGATGTGCAAAAAAATTGGTTTTAAGTTGGGACATTCTTCTGGAAAGTGCCACTTGCAGTTCGGTTCTCACTGGCAGAGGAAGGAATCAATCCAGGCTATTTGCACTTTAAGCCTTGCTGTAACCACTAAGTTTATCTTATACCGATGTTTTATTTAAGTCAGGTGGAAAAATTTATCTGATATAGAAGCTGGTTTAGCTTTATCTTGTGAGCAAGATAAGGAAAGCACCTTGTTTTTCTTCTCCTTCCTTCCCTCAACCCCCACAGTTAAGTTTAAGCAAATTAGAGCAACAAGATATGGCAGAATGGCTTTTGCAGCTCCATTTATTTTATAGAACTACTTATATTTTCACTCAGTGTTAGAAAGATTATCTAGGTAGGTAATTAGTGCACCTGGAAGATGGGACACACTAAGTACCAATCTCAGCTGCAATAAAAATAGAATTCTTTAAAGGATCATCAAAAGGAGAAAATGATCCCAATCTATGCCCCAGTCCCCTTGTGGCTGGGGAGGTGGAAAATGTAAGATTTTTCAAATCCTAATATTTTAAAGATAATTTTTCATCTCAAGGGAATAATATTAGTATGACAGGACTGGGTAAAAGCAGAATTAGAAACAGCATTCTTTTCTCTGAAGGGAGCAATGTTGGTGTGGGGGTATTGGGTAAAAGCTGAATTACATCCACAACTCCCTTCCAGCAAAACGCAGTGAATTTTCCTCACTGATGGCAATGCTGCATTTGTTCACTTGATTTAGTACTTGCTGAAGGAATGTCATCCACCTCCTGCAGGTACCTGCAAGCCTTCTCTGGGTGCAGTGAATTTGCTCTCAACATGGAGAAACACCACCTGTCCCAGGGGCACATCCTGCACTGAATATTCCTGCCCCAAACGTGGGGAGTTTGCATGGTCCAACAGCAGCTAGAAAGTTAGGATGTAAATTGATTATACTTTTAAAGAGAGATTGAAGGTGATAGAGAGCTATTAAAAACCCAAACAGTCAATGTTAAGTGGTGGTTTTAAAATTTATTATATTTGAATAATGCTATTTAATTAGAACAGAGCTATTAAAATGTTCCATGAAATCAAGGATATTGATAAATCAATAATTGATGAAAATAGCTTTCACTAACTGTTTTGAATTAAAATGCAGTTAGAATTTGAACTGCTATAATTTTTCTGAGATTTTAGAGGCCTTTCTTATAGCCTAATTAGCTATATTTAATTTTCTTTTGATTGGAGGTTCCAAAATCATAAAAAGAAGGTTTGAACTTGAACATCGTACTTGAAATATTATGCAGCTATAATGAATCTTCACAGCATAGAGATATAATGCTCATTTCTGAATAACATGCTTAGATGAAAGAATCAGCAAAAGTGACTCAAATTTGTGATAGAATATAAACTTGTTTATAGTGTTAATGTTGATATCCAAGCATATCTGACTCTAGACTTACCCAGCAGCAGAGAGAGATTCTTACAAGATCTTTCATGTCCTGGGGAAAAATTCTGGCCTTTTTTATCAGTAGGCTTTGCTACTGAATTAAATGAATTTCACCCCAACAGATTTATCGCAGGCACACAATAACGTTCCATTGCCTTACAGAGCTGGGAGGCTTAAAGGATTCACAAGGTTTGAGGAAGAATGGAGAAAGGAAAAGGAAAAAGAAATAGAGAAAGCAGTAGCACCAAGGGAAAGGAAAGGCCAACAATATTTTGCATTTCTGTAGTATAGTTACTCTTTCTGGCATAATCTACACCCCAGCACCAAAGTTCAGCTTGGGAGAAGCTGGATGAACGACTGGCACAGAATACACTTCTGAGTAGCAACAGCAGAGACAAAGTGTTGGCCTCAGATATAAAGGCAAATCCTATTTCCAAAATGTCATTGGTCTTGAATGGCTTTTCTTGACAAAAGAAATTTAAGCCAAAAATGTTGAAAATTAGGCAGCTAAGTTTGAATTTAACGTTCACATTAAATGCTGCCTTCAACAGAATTTGGATCTAGCTGTAGAACATTAGTCTTGCTAAGTTGCCCAGGAAAGGGGATCTCTGCAAAGTTGGGGTTTTTTTCCAACATGGCTCAGTTTGTAAGAGAGGGAACCTTTTTAGATCACTATCTCCTTTTCCTGCAGCACAACCCGCTTTTGCTGTTTTACATCAGGTCTTAAGTTGTACCTAAAAATAAGCTAATAATGACACATGAATGGAAGGTACCACCAAAAGGGAGGGATGGTGCTGGTGCTCCTACAGCTTGTCAGCTAAGTTGTTAATATTGTTATTAAGCAAAAGAGAGAAACAATTTGTGGCTCTGCCAAAGCAATTTTCAGGTAACAAAGGAGACATAGATGTGTTAAAACATGACTGTTCTAACCAAAGGAAAATTGGAATATTATCAATGCAATCAAGTTGTCTTCAAAATGGCAATGAACTAACAGATCTTTTGCATTTCTGCATTTATATTTGAATTAGAGCAACCGCAGCTGATTTTTCAAAATTAAAACAGAAAATCAAGCTCATCTTTCCTTTTCACTCTTCTAAAGTGTTTGGATTTTTTTTCGGTGACTTGCTACCACAGTCCTAACCTCTAGCAATCAGTTAAATTTCTAAGGAGGACAAATGCAATTTATTCCATTTCAATTTGCTGAGGGTAAATATACTCTAATACTAAATCTTGATGTGTGTTAATAAAAACAAGTTTCTCTCCTTGCCAGGTTTAGGGTGTTGGAAAGAAATTCAGTTAGTCTTTGACACATTAAGAACGAGAAACAAATATGAGGGCCTTTAACCTATCAGGAATTGAAAAAAAAAAGAATTCTTATGAAGTCTGTGTTGTCTTCAGGACCATAAGATTTCCATTTCACTGCAAATCTGACTACTACAAGACAAATACTTGCCCTCTTTGCATCCGTTCCACAGAAATAATATTGTGGCTTCTAGCTACCAATATTGATGTTTTCCTTTCAGTCTGTAAAACTAATTCTAAGGAAAAAAGCTGCAGAACTGTAAAATAGGAATAAATCTATTTTATCTTAAACCAGAAAGCAGTAGCAGTATTCTTATGCATTTTTCTGATGACATGTTGTTTTGTTTTTATTCAGTGCCTAATCTAAGATAAAGGAGTGTTTATTAAATAACCTCCACAGTTATTTGTTCAGGATTTCCCACATATATATACACTGTACAGTCTGTATGTAGAGCCTGGAGGGGAATGGACACAAAACGTTACCTCTTTCTTATGTAGGCAGAGCATCCTCACTCTGAGAATTGCTCTTGCTCTAAACAATGTTGAATAGTATGAGATTCCGATGATATTAAACTCCTTTTATTATTCTTAATAAAAGAATGAGTCAGCTTTGGCAGAATGCTACCCAATGGTATTACTATCCTTGGGCAGTATTATTTGCAATTACTCTGCAGTTCAGTATCCGAAGCAGGACGCTGCTGTTGTTACATGTTTAGGGTGGGAATTAGGGGAATTCTTTTGTTTGATTCCTACAGTGATCTGTGAACAGCTTCCCTGCCTCCTGATGTAGGCTGCTATTCAAGAATTGATGATTCATTTGGACAAAAAGACTGAGAAATGTGAATAGCAACTAAGATTTTGTGTGGCAGTTTTTTCCTGAGTACCAGAGTACATGACTTTTCTCACTTAGCATCCTTTGCACTCAACGCTGTAATGTGGAGTGCAGGCTCTGTGGGGATGAGATGAATGAGACATAATGTGACTGCAGTGAAACCAACAGAACAGCACCTGTTGCACTGCTGGAGAAAGTATTGCAAAGATTTCCAGGGTTTTCTGGTCTACCAAGTTACTTGTGGTCTCCTTGGCCATGTTTTAACAAATTTATGACTGATATTGCCAAAAAAAAAAAAAGCCACAGTGAAATAAACAGAGACTATTTTACGTAAAATTAAGTATCTGTAGTGAAAATATAGTAATGCATCTTAAAAGTACCTTCTATAAGAATCTGTGGGAAAGCAGAAGGTGGGTGAACCCACCTAGATTAGTGTGACTGAAGCAGAATTTAAAGTCAAATCTTGAAATAGATGCTTGAACTAACATGCTCTTTCATTATTGTAGGTTAATGAAAGTAGATAGGTACCAAAATGTGTGCAAAGACAAGGCACTTATTTGAATCCTAGTCATGATTTAGACATTTAATCTCAAAAATTTTGACAAAAGAGCTTTTTAGCCCTTAATTATGTGCACAGACGGTACCATGAGAAAGAGATGAGCCATAGTCAGCTGTTCACTATTTCTTGCACTGTGCTGCCATTTGGTACAAATGTCCCTTTTGAAGGTAGCAAATCCATTAATCGTGTAATGGAAACACAGCTGTGCAGTCACTAAAAAGACAGGATGTTGGCAAGGGCCTTAGACTATTATAATGCCTTATTTACATGTATTTATTTTCTTCATACAGCTTATTGTTTGAGAATTTTAGTGTTAACTTCATACTTCTAAAAAGTTTGGACCAAAGCTTTTGTGCAGGTTTTTTAGCTGACAGGGAATTTTGCAGATGATAACCCTTGAAAGAGAATTGGGAAGAATCAGCAGCCACACAAAGAATGCGTGAATTAAAAAGAAGAAACATATAAAATGATTTCAGAATGCAAGCATGGATCTCTGTCAGCAGCAGTTTGGTAATGTCTGAAATCACACTACACCTCAGGTTCCTTAAGGCCTCCCTTTGCCCCAGAGCTCTCTGGGCAGGGTAAAAGCATCACTGTTTAAAAATACATAAAGTAAAAAAGCAGCAAAGCTCCTGAACCCCACAGACTTCTTTGGGTGAGATCAGTCCACACTTGCGACAAAAAACTCTTGATGCTCTCTGAGGATCCCAGTGTGGCCTCTCCAACCACTCCAGAAATAGCTGCCTTAATTGCATTTCCAAACACAGTGTCCTGGCAGGAAAGCAATTATGAACACGGTGACACATACTCATGCAAGTGTAAGGCAACACAGGGCTATAATTAAGGAATCTATTACTAATACCCTCAACATTAAAAGCTATCTAAAC
Organism: Sakesphorus luctuosus; assembly: GCA_013396695.1. Classification (NCBI taxonomy): domain Eukaryota; kingdom Metazoa; phylum Chordata; class Aves; order Passeriformes; family Thamnophilidae; genus Sakesphorus; species Sakesphorus luctuosus. The sequence continues at coordinate 518,188 of VWZD01010852.1, read as the reverse complement.
CTATGCTGAATAATTTTACTGCATTCCAATTTAGCAGTATAATGTACTACACATAGAAATACAAAACAGATCAAACCAGATAATTTTACCTAGAGATTCATTCCCTAATTGGAGAATTTATGGATAAATCCTGTGCTAAAATAACCTAACTCAATAATGTATATTGTGAGTGTTGCCGGTTAGAGAAAATCATTAGGACAGGACTATTTTAAGTAAGAGACTGAGTGTTTTGAGTTCTTTTATCGTTATCATTATATTTAGAACTTGCTCATTTATAGCATAAGCCCAATCTCATTAAAGCCAACAGGCTTTGGGTCATTATATAAAACTCTACTTAATTAGTTTACCTATGAAAAATTCAGAAAGACTTAAATGAAGAATCCTACATTTATTTTTTTTTATCCACGTCACAAATTCTCTGATGAGAGAGTTGGGACTAACGACATGTATAAGGGAATTGTGATTGTCAGCTTTTACAAAACACAAGATTGGGTAAGATATATTTCAAACTACAGGTAACCACATATCCTCTACGGATGGCATGTTCAACTGTGCCCCACTCTGTTTCACCACCACGTGCTGATGATGTGAGAATAGGTTTACACCCTAGGACTGGATTGGTTTTTCCACAGTTGCAGTGAAGAGGATGGTGGCAATAATTAGGAAGGGCCTTGGTCTGAGAAGCTACAGGCTTGGAGAGAGTTCTCTTCACAGAACTAGATGAGCTTTACAGAAGTGGGGTATGAGGCTGGGTATTTGCATGGACACAGACTTAGAAACTAAGGACAAGTGCTAACTACCCAAAGTAGGGAGAAATGTTTCTAAGGTCACTCTTCAAATCTCTTGAGAGGTCAAGAAAGACACAATAACATGATCAGCATATTTATTTGAAGCAGTCTGGGATTCTGCAGTAGCTTACATAGCCCCATGCAGTTTGACTTCACTGCAGAGATGAAGACATATGAGAGTCTCATTTGTGATTCAGGGCACCTTTCAAACAAACTACAGCATGTGTCTCAGTTTGGAAGTTCATTACACATTTCTCCATATGCCAATGAGATTTTGGCCTATAGGTTATACTTCCAATTGGTATATGTTAGCTAACTGCTGGCATCTGCTACTGTGCTGTAATGAGTAAACTATAACCTTAACCATCTAAGATCTTTATTAATATTTAAAGAAAATGTTTAATGTTTAAACAGATTGTAAAAACTTTAATGAAGCCATTTAGAAACTAGTTTGCATATGGCATTATGTTCCTCAGCCTACCAGCATCAAAAATGACATCATTTTTCAACAAGATGAGCTTCTCTGTAGAAATACTGCTTTGCTGCAGTTCTGGGTTACTTCAGGCTATGAATTACATTTGAGCATGTGTATGTGCCAGTTCCTGTGCTTAAGCAAAATGAAAGAAAATGGGTTTTGATTTGTTTTTCAAGAGAATTTCTCTTCTTCACAGATCCAAAGTACTTTTTTGATTCAGAGGGCTGTGTGTGTAAGATACCAGAATATGATATTACTTATAAAATGTTGATAACAAAGGGACACGTGCTTGATGGGAACTAATGAGACAGGAGCACATGTGCATATTCTCAGTTAAGGAATCACTAACACAGGTGTGCAAAAGCAGAGAAAAATGGAAACAACAGAATGAAGTATAAAACTGAATGTTCTAATGAGATTTCTTTATGTGGACATATTTTCAGTATTATGGATAGCATAGCAGCTAATTTATGATATAAACCATAAATTATGCAGGTAATTACTTATACACCATAGTTATGGAGTCTACTGTTATCAGTTCTCTCGGAGCAATGTTTTCTAGCTGCTTACCATCCATCATCTAGCTCACAGCTGAAAGAGAGGAAACAATTAGAGCATTTCCACATAAATTTAAGGGGAGTCACATGTAGAGAAACTGCAGATTAACATTCTTTTAGTCTGGTTAAGTAATCAGGAACATCAGTCAGATAATGAGGGATTTTGTTAAGAAATTCAGATTGAAAGACATGGTAGTATAATTCCTTTGGCAGAAATCAAGATTTCCTTGTGTTGATATGATTCTTCTTGTTAAACCCATACAGCAAGCAGCTTTAGCTTTCTTTATAGCATTATATTATTCTGTGGGGTTCCATAAGATCTCATGGTACATCTGGTCAAACAATGCACCTGGCACATTTCCAGACTTCAGCGTTTTCTGCTAAACACAGAAAATAGCTGTGCAGAGAACAGGAATTCATTGTCCACTTCCTGTCAATTGCAATCAATTTTAAGGGTAATAATTATTACAAGCCCCACACGTGTGGTGCATGTTCAATTAGAGACAAGAAGGCAGTTTCTAGGGGAGGGCAGCCCATTTGGAACAGCCCCCGTGGCTCTGCAGAGATGCACTGAGCTACCAAGCTGTGGCTCAGGAATACAGGGCTCAGCCAGCGTGTCCAGGGCACTGCTGGAGCTCAGCAGTGCCTCAGGAGGGAAAACTGGGTGGTAGAAGGCAAAGCACGGCACAAGAATGAGGGGCTGCTTTCTCCATAGGTTAGAGCTGTAGTGATAGCTTATGTCTAGAGATGTCAGTTTTTGGACTTTTGGAAGGGTAGAGAAGTCTGTGACTTGTGTTGTTTCCAATATAAATTAGTTATCTCAAACTTAGCAGAAATCTCTGCCTACAGTTTCAGGTGTCTGCTCCTCATAGCCACATGCTAAATTCAGCATAAACCATTCTTTTTTTTTTTTTTTTTTTTTTTTTATTTTTCTTTAAACTTTTTTTTTTTTTAACTGTGCTTACAACCTTTTTATGTTTGTATCATTTTCTTCTCTCAGAAAGAAAGTCAACAGGGGCATTTCTATGTTCTCCTTGATTGTTTTGAACAGCTGCAAAATGAAGGTTTTGTTACAGGCCTTGTCAAAAAAAAAAAAAATCTGTGTTAAATATAAGAAAACAAAAGCAAGGTTTTCCCCTAATGTTACTGATTTCCAAGGTATTTACTTCAAGCAAAACTAGATAAAACATGAACAAAACTCTATTAATGCTATTCCAGTACAAATAAATCTTCCCAAATGCTATTTTATTTTTATATTCTTGTTATCGGAAAGAGCTTTTTCTCCAGACGTTTCTGTTGAAACCCTTTACTTGGTCACCTGTGCTCTTTCCTCAGCAGCAAGGCCTGAAGCCCTAGTCTTTATTACTTTTGAACATCCTTGCAGGAGTTCAAGGACATTGGAAATTTGGGATTTTCGTTTAGCTGCAGAAAGGGAACCATGAAACAGATGGAGACAGTGCCCGTCAGAGCAAACTTCTATGCTCGGTCTCCACTGAAATGGAAGAAAGTACTTCATGCTAACCAGGAATTTGGACTTTACTTGATCCTTTACGCAAAGACCTCTTGTATACTTTTTGAAGACCTGAGTCCTTTCTTGCCAGACCCGAGGGCTATGCATTAGTTAAGAAGAATTTTCAGTTTACTCTGAGACAGACAATGTGGCTGTATACATTGGAAGATAATAAAAAACATATTCTACTATGAAATTTTCCTGTAGGCACTGATTGTGGTGTGCTGGGCAAACAGATTCCTCCTGCACAGCACATATGCAAAGACTGATTAGAATCTGCTGCTGTTGGTAACCTTGTTTGAAAGATAACTTTCTTTTTTCTCAGTTTTTCTCTCTGCCAATTATGTATGTGGAAACACCTGACCTCTTGCAGTGCCTTAAAGGCCATTTTTCCCTAAGTAGAGTTTCTGAGCAAATCACAAAAGCTGTCAATTAGGCTGCTCATTTCAAAAGGACAAGAATTATGTGTTGTGGTAGTTGCTGCCTTGCTAATTATCCAGGGCATATTGCTGTAAGTAGGGTTTTTCTCAGTCTTGAAATATTTTCTAAGTGTTTATAAGTCAAGACACTGAATTGTAGGAGCCATTATAAACTGACATTTGTGTGTGCAATTTTCTTCCCAGAAGTGTAAACTCATTATTTCTAAACAGTTTGAACACAGAAAATGGCAGGCATTAACCAGAGAGGTACCAGTATGGTCTGTGTGCTATAGAAGTAACCCCTGCTCTCATTGTTTGCTCTCTTAAACACTCATACAAATAGCAGAACCAAAGCCGCAGGGCACACACATGTCCTGTGTGATTGTGGAGGGGTTTAGATAAGGGCACTCAACCTGTTTCATGTTGTGCTGCTACTTCTGTGAATTTAGGGGGCTGCTTCTCCCAGGTACAATATAGGTGCAAGATACCGGAGTGGGACCCCTCGCAGAGCAGATCGACGCAGTCTGTGCATTAGTAACCACAACACCAGCTCTGCTCAGCCACCTCCCTTCCCTCACAGAAAGAGAGCAACAGTAGCTGCAGTTCCTGGCATGTGTATTTCACAACACACTCAGGAGAAATCACTCTGCTACTGGAGCAGAATTTGCAGTGCGTTATTTATTTTCTTACGAAGACAGCTGACGGAAGGATCCTGTAAGCTGGTCACTGTATCCTATCTCTAAAGACAGATTTGTTGTTTCAGCACTGACTGTAGCTCTGCTTGTAACTTGTTTACAAGACACGTAGCCCAGCAGAAAACCTTTAGAATGACTAGATCACGGTGATAGTGATACGGCTTCATCTGGATACAATGAGCCAAAACCTGACTTCAGCCACGCTGCCTTTAGTCCTGCATGCTCTTTTTGTAAACATTGTCTGTTGGAGTTCAGGTAACACTCCTTTGACTGATTCCCACTCCCCCTCCCTCTCTTTCAGTCACTTTTACATCTTCATTGCCATACTTTACTTTTACTTTACTGTTTGGATTTGCTTCTGAAGTGGGTCTATAATCATGGATGGAACAGCCTCAACTTGATCAGAGGAACAAGCTCCAAAGGGAAGTGGTGGAGTCACCATGTCCATAAGTGTTCAAAAAATGAGTTGATGTGACATTTTGCAATATAGTTTAGTGGGCATGGTGATATTTGGTTGATGGTTGGACTTGATGATCTTGGAGATCTTTTCCAACCTTAATGATTCTGTTATTCTAAGTCAAAAGTCTATATTGAAACAACATGATAACATCCTAGAGTCAAGAGACTATAATGATTTGATTTACAGTTTCTGAGCAATTAAAAAAATATATATTTTATGACTGTTGTCAACCCATTTTGATTAATATAATTAATTAGAATTAAAGTAATATGCTTATAAACAAAATCATTTTGCAGCTTAATTTATGATCCAGCAATCAGCTGATTGATCCCTGGCCTGCGTCCTTGCTGGAAAACGTATAGGTATATAATCAATGAGCTAGGGAAGTTCTTAAAATTCCATGTATTTTCAAGGGATTTCCAGGAAATATTAGCTGCTTCTCTGCAAAGTGGTGGCTTTTAATAATCAGAGATAATCATGTCTGCTTTATAGTGTGGAGATTAAAATTTGAAGCAATCAGTACTATGTCCATCAGTGAGCAAAGCCTCATGACCCATCTGAACTTTCAGTCCTCCACTGTAAATTAATTTGCTCAAGCATTCTAGTGAGACTACATGCTTTGGTAAAGTTACTCAGAAGTTAAGCAGTACTGAGCTCTCTTGGTTTTGTTTGCCTCATCCTCCCACCTGTGTAAAACCCTGGAGGTGAAGGGCCACTGAAATCTTGCTGTGGCATCGTGTGCACTGCGTGCCCAGTGCAGCTGAACAATCAGGCCAGAAGCTTTTGTCCCTAAGGCAGGTGTTCCATAATGGGGTTGCTATCAGGATCAACAAAACAGGCGGTAACTGTTTAACTCCCAAGGTGGTTAGAAAAGCTATTACATCTAATTTCAGATAGCAACCTTCACTAGCTTGTTAGACACAACTATTTCACAGGTGACTGTGTGAACAAGGGTCAGACTGGTGGAATGAATGGAAACAGGCAGGGCAGTGTGTAACATATTCCCTTGTTGGCTGGACATGCTTTCCAGTGTCTCCTTGTAATTCCCTGCCTCTACTCCCATAGGAGATGTATTTCAGAGTTTCTTTTCCAGAATTTATAACTTGCTGACACTCTACATTGTCTGTAAACACAATTCTCCATATCCTTGCAAACTTAACCAAAGAAAGGTATTGTCCTATACCTTTCTCACTGCTGTTGTTGTTCCCTAGAGTTAAGGGAAAAACCCCAGAAAATGATACAACAATAAGTTACGATGGGTTACATGTATAGCCATTAATCAGTACTCTACCACCAGAAAAAATGTACTGGTCTTAGCCTGGCATTTGAGTGCAAGTGATAGAGGATACAGACAAAAAGATAGTGAGGAAAGTCTTGTCTTCCTGTGGAAAACACAGCATTGTCCATGCTTTCCTTTCTAGGGGTGACCTGTAGGGATTTATTCTGCCCACTTTCAACAAACTAGGGATTTCCATTTATCTCACAGCACCCTGCCCCAGCTACTGACTGACTTTTAGCAGAGCAAATCAACCCAGCCCAACTGTACATCTGAAGCCTAATTTGAAATCTGAGCTATAATGTCCCAAGATTTAGAAGCAACTGTTGTTTGGGCTGCAGCATAACATGAGCTTATGTAGCAGCTGTAAATAATTCTAGAGAAAGCTGCTCAGAATCAAATAGCTTTCGATCTGATCCCAGCAGTTTCATCTTCTCCTTCACTAAAGATGTATTGGATAAATTAAATTTTAAGTGTCTGAAACTCAGGAGCACTCTGTTTGACCTAACCTTGTTGCCACAGAGGCCATGGTCAATTGCAATGTTAAAATCACTATGAGCATAGTCAGGTCAACAAGGATGACTTAAAAATACTGCCATAAAACATTGGTCATGTTAAAAAACGACAGGAAAAACATACAGAGAGAATGTTTATAAATACTTAATGAGAATTGGGATAAGTGAATTGAATGAAAACTATCTAAAGCCTCCATTTTCACTAAATCTTTGTTATCTTACTTTTCTTATGACAGTGTTAAAATAATCCTTTTTTAAAAACAAGATTTAGTGTTACTTTATAATTCCAGTTTCTGTAATTTTAGGATGCTTGAAATCTAGTACTTCTCTTTTATGGAATGTTAAACAGTGATTGACAGGATAATAAAGGATACATGGGGACTAATAATGGCATGGCATCTTTAAAAAGTATTTTTGATTGAGGTTCTTAAATTCTCATTTACAACTGTAGATAAGTTTTCATTTTATATCAATAACTGAAGAAAAACATCCCTGTCTGTTATTTTCTTACTTATGTTTTAAAACAAATGAGGTATTTTGAGAAATGCAGAACTTGGCATCACAGTCAGAAATACCTTCCCTATCATTGTACACCGGTTTTTACCATCAAGCTATGAAATTTTAAAATGCAGTAAAAAATGTACAGAAAATCATGCAAAGCAGTAAAGAAAAGCATTTCTTTAAAAACAGCTAGCACAATTTCACAAACTGATTTACAGTTTTAAATGTAATTTCCATGGTTTTTGTTAGCTTTGGCTCGAGCCTTAACTCCCTGTTTTGTAGTCTGCATTACAGCTCAGCACTTCTTATTGAAAGTTGTGTCATATTGTAACAAAAGAGAGAGACTGCTTTGGAATAATTCTATAAATGAACTGAAAAGCCCTTGATTTTGGCCAATAATGAGTAATAAAAATGACTCAGATTGGGAGCAAAGCCAAAGTCTGAGCAACAATATTCATTTAAAATGCATTGAAGTCATATATGATTATGAGAATGCCAAGTGTGTGGCTTATTAAATTTGCTTGAAGAGAATTCTTGGGAGAAGAGAAAGAAAGAGGCAGTGCAGGTCTCATTGAAACAGCTGCATATGAAAGGGTAATATTTGGATTAGAAAATAAATTAGAAGAATTCAAAGGAATTTAACAATAATTTTTGACCCATATCATAAAGGAGGCTGAGGATTAAGAGCTTATTGGGGAAGAGAAAAATAGAATAGAAAAGGGTGCATAAAACTCATAACTCCATAGAGAAGCACATAATCCCTTTTCTGTGTGTTCAAGGGTAAATCCAGTTTATTTTCACTATTTTGTTTTGCACTTGTTGAATAGGAGAGAATAACAGAGTAAACATGAACAAAACCAATATGCATTTAAACAAATGTTCGTTAATTCTGTAGTTGGAAAGCTTCATATGTAATTAAAAACATCACAACCTTTCATTTTCTGTGTTTGAGGCTATGCATCACCAAATCATGCAGATGAATCCCTGAAAAAGCCTTGTATTCAAATTGTGCATCATATGCAATGTAATGGCAAATGTAATTCACTATTTCTGCAAAACAGAAACAATTCTGCAGAAAATATAAATGCCGTTCCCTTACAATACAGTTATCACAGCAAGGTTAGTTCTCTGCTGGAAAACTTTTTGAAAGCATCAGTCTCTGCTGGTATGAAGAAATGCATTTGAGAAGACTCACCCTGTTCAATAGCTAACACTTTATTATGGAAGTACTGACCAGAAACTTTTTTGTGGTTTCAAATCTGTGAAACTCTGACAGTTGAACTTGTACTGTGGCCAGTATTTTTTTCTATCAAGCTGTTTTTGATAGAAAATTGGATTTTTGATTAAATTGAGATGTGCAAGAAGCAGTGAAATTTTCTACATAAAAATTCTTGTGCTTAAAAGAGAAGAGTTGCTGAAAAAGGTACCAGATTGTATCATGAAAATTATAGTATTGGATGTGTGTTTCCATTTTGTTCTAGGAGATGGATTTTCTACAACCTGGGGTTCTCGGGACTTATGAGTCAACATTAAAGGGGAAGAAAACTGCATTTAAATTACTTCTTACAGGATCCTAGGTAGTGGCAGGGCAGTCTAAAATTACTCCTTGTGCTGAAAAGTATTTTGAACAATACCAGAGATCTGAGACCACCCCTAAGATTTAAAAAATAATTACAACCACACTAGTTACTTGTTCAAACAAAACCCAGGTGACCAAATTTCTCTTGTCTCTAAGCTCTAAATAATACAATGGAAAAAACCCCTTTATATTTATGGCACTTTTTCATAAGCAGAACTTAAATTATATCATTGCTTAAATCTGTGGACCAGACTGTAGTTTATACAATCCTTTTGCAAAAATCTACATGGATCCAATCTCTTAGACCACTTCTGTCTTGCTTACCAGAGCTCCTGGATTTCCTTAACTTTGGAGCCCTATTTTTATGGAAGGTGGTGTAAACTGTTACCTGCATAACATTTCAGGTCTCTTGGCAAGGACACATTCTTATATTCTTACATTTGTTACTGTTTCTCCAGTCTTTCCCCAGTGAAGACAAAAGCCTCTTACTTTGCACTAATGAAATGCTCTCCAGCTATATTCCAGTAACTGTTATTCCTTACACTAGCTGAAGACACCAAGCCAGTTGTTCCCATGCCCTACCTGTTTAGTTCTCATTTTGGAATCTGATGACAGATTGTTGTAGGTATAATGGGCCTGTGTGACTCCACAGAAAAGGACTGCAACAATACCTGAAATTCAGAGAAAAACTAGTTAGTTGTTTCTGTTTTCTTACTTAGGTTTGCAAAAGATTATGTAGAAAAGGAAAAGTAGTTTGTTAGCACCTTTTTATAACAACAGAAATTTGAGATATATTTTGTAAGAGTACCTTTCAAATTAGATTTTTTTTCTTTGCTAAAAATCCTGAAAGTCTTGAATCTTCTACCTGGACTATCATGCATTCATAGCACTTCCACTGTTGTGTATTTGGCCTAAGGCTGTAGGAAATTTGTTTCAAAGAATAGGTGGTATGATCTGACAGTAATTGTAAATGTAGGGCTAACATATATGTAATATGTAGGACCTTAGATTATTTGAAAAAATTTGTCAGAGACTGAATAAGAAAGCCATTTAGATGATTTGAGACCACTTGGTACTGAATGACTGCAACAGGAGAAAGCCATTTCAGTCTGTGCCTGATTGTGGCCTTTTCATAAGCAGTGTGTGACCATGTGCAAGGTGGATAACAACACAGGGCTGAAAGACGATGCTCTGGCAGGTGCAAACTGCACTGCCCAGAACAACCAGGCTGATGACACGGGGCAGCAGTTCTATTCCCAGCTGGTGGAAGGTCTGTCTTGAGGAGCAGGGTAGCAAGATTTCCAGGAATAATAATGACAAATACAATTGTTTTATAGTCATATTTTTTAATACTTCTTCCCTGGCCCTGGTACTAATTCACTAGAATAATACAGTAACATCACTGTGATGCAGTATTATAATTAAAGTAGCTGAGTTGACAATTACAATTTCCTGTCAGCTCTGGACATGGATGATGCAGAAGGAACCCACATAGGGGGAAAATGGAAAACCAACAATAAAGTTTTCACCAGTAACCAAATGTGCATACAGGAAGAAAGCTCTGGGCTTTTCTTAAACTCAGGGCATGTCTACATAGCTAATTATTTACACAACAGCTCAGGGCTTTATCATGTCCGTTCTGACCATCACTCCCCTGACAAGCTCCCCACATGTTTCCTGAAGCCCATGGAGTGCATACTCTGCTGGGTTTGGAGCTGCACCCCACAGAGCAGCAGCTGGCTTGGCACAGCACAGCCTGCAGGGGGGTCACTGCGTGCCTGGCACCCCCAGGCTCACATACAGGCAGTTTCCCACCATCCGTCCCACAGTGCTTCAGTTCTTGTGCCTACCAGCCTCTCTCCTCACTGCCTGTACTGCTTCTACAGAACTCTCTGTAGCCAAGAGAAATTCCACCAAGCTTTATGGAGTGTCTTTGTTTCTTAATATTTCTTTTCTAAAGGGTGTTTTGATATTTATTTTTTTCTAGCTACACTAAGACTTTTCTTCAGTAAATAATGTGGAGAGTGGTGAGACTGTCACTGCCTAAATACATTCCAGGGAGTTCATATTTTTGAGAGGTCTAATTGCTCTCATAAATGTGTCTAAGTTCTTTTTTTTTCTCAGTAACTATTTGATTGTGCAGAACTGATCTGGTGAATCTAAAAATTCTCAAGACATTAATAATATGCAATGGGATGCTCAAACAATGACATTTCAGCTAAAAATACAGGTAATCAGTAACGTTGCTAAGTTTCACTAGCTCCAGGCTCAGCAACAGAAATGGAGATAAGAGTTTCTGATTCACTTTCTTCTCTATTAATCATCATGATGTCGTCTTGAATTTTAAAAATTGACTGTTAAATTCAGCTATGATTATAAACTGCTCTTGACTGCTCAGAAACTGTTAATTATGGGTGTGAGAGAACTGAGCGACATGAGGCATGAACGGCCTAAATCTGATTTTACAATAAGAGGAAATGAACTGAACCATGCAATTATGCAAGTGTAGAAACCAGATACCCTGTTTCCAGGGAAGACTGGGGGAATGCGGAGGAATATTTCTGTTGTTTACAATTGAAAGCTTAATATGTACCAGCCATGCATCTTGCAATGAATAGTTCATTAAAAGTCTTGGAGAAAATTGTTTGTAATTCATTTCCATAAAAATGATTGCTTAAGAGTATGGACCAATTACACATTAATGCAACTACAAAGGAAAGAGAAATACCTCACAAGGCAAACACAGAACTCTTGAGTTTGAAGGAAAAAGCAATCTGGATTTCTTTCTAAGACTGTTGAAGTTAGCTGAGTAGCAAAATACTGTATGAACAGAGTATGGCACATAAATGAAGTTGTTATGTTTTTGCAGCCTTTCTTTCACAGAGAAACAGATAAGAGCAAATGTGGCAATACTGGAACTGTAAACAGAAAGTTTAGATGTAGGGAGGCAGATAAAGCAAGATGGTCCTTTTACCAGTCCTTAGTGCCCAGTCTGTTACATTTCAGACTTTTGGAGACTCAGCTCACTTGTTTCATTTTTAAGGGACAGAATAAGCCATTACTGAGACACTTAGCACTGCAACCGCAGAACAAAATGCTAATTTAAAGTAAACAGGTAATGTTTTGAGTTGAAATGGGCAATCAGTTGTTATGTGCAATACAGCTCCTTGTGTTTATTAACAATTATTGGAATTTTTATCTTAATATGAAAGATGAGACACTTCACAGTAAAATGCTTATAACCACCACTAAACATTCAGCTGCAGCTNTTGCTAGCTGTAACAGAACTTATTCTTACATTAGTATTTACAAATACTTGTAGTTGATTGTTAGGAAAAAAACTAGTAATATCAAAAGATAATACAGGATAGAGGAGTAACTTGTATATGTAATAGTATTTTGCAGATGGTGTGAACGTTACATGATAGTGTGAGAATTAATTTTCAGGAGTTAATCTAAAAATACCTTGTATATTGCCACTAAAAGAAATTTTTTTTTAATGATTTCACATGCAAAAAGAAACATTAGAGAAAAGCAGCCTGTGCAATGTGCTTTGAATGTAAATCTGGAAGTGAGTGGCCACAATCAAAATGTGAGAATTTGCTAATTTGAGACAATAAAACTGACATGATGTCTCCAGCTGTCAGGTCTTCTGGTGCTGAAAAAGGAACAGAAAAACGCCAGACCTGTGCCTTCTTGGGAAGCAAGGGCATGGATAAAAAGTGCAGCTCCTTCTCTAAAGATGCCCAACACACTGCAACCCCCCCGGTAAAGCAAACAGCACGAACTGGTCCTCATCAAGGGTGGTGAAATGTGTGGAAAATAGAACAATGAGGACTGGGTAGAGGAGAAATTATTTAAATCAGATAACATTTACTTTGGAGTCATATTTATGTCAGAACCTCCCCAGCACCTACTGGGACGCAGAGTGAATGTGTGAGTGGCAGGAAATGAGACGCTGCCGCCTGCCTCCAATTGCTGCAAGTAATAGGGCCATACACTCAGTGGCAACAATATCCCTATTCAGGCTGTTTTCACTGAGGGTATGAAGTGTGACTAATCATTTTCTTGATACTAAAGAAAAGATTTAAGGCTTCTTTCACCAGACCTGCACCAATGCAGAACCAAAGCTCATGCTTTGTTCATGGAGCTTTTATCTCTGGAGTTGTTTGAGGCTTATTTTATGTTGAAGTGACAGAAAGTAACAAAAGACGGAGCTGAGGGGATTTTTTTAGGCCCTTATCTGAGCACTGCTCATTGGTATTGCACCTGACTGCTTCAAGTGAGACCTGAGCTTCAGTGTTGTACTTTTGTAACCTCAAATCAATTGCTGAATTTAGATTGGAACCCCCATGGTGACACATAACAGCTTTTATTCTAGACATGCTAAGACTGCTTACCCTGTTTATCCTGAACCTGTGCAACAGCAATAAGACTCCACTATCCTCATTTATACAACTGGTCATTGGTCTCAACCTAATGCCATGCTAGAATATGTACTTTTCTCTAAAAACATGCACCTTTCTCTTTTTCCCTTGCTGTCTTAAAAGGCTGTACCTACAGCAGGCTCTAAATTAGGCAGACTCCAGAACTGGCTCCAGGAATGGATGTGTAGCAGACTAGCTCAGCTATCATCTGTGTCTCCACAGCAGTGCAAATGCCATCTTCTTACTTTGGAAGAACCTGCTTTCCTAATTAGGCTCAGCTTTCATTCTGTGCTCCTGGGAGCGGCAGAACTTTAGCTTAGGAGAGTTGAGGTCTCCTTCCTTTTGATGTAGAAGCCAAGCAATCCCTTCTCCCTGCTTACTGGGAGAAGTCTGCCAGCTTCTCTGTATGACACAACGTGGCACATTACTTATGAACAAAGGAAAGAAAACTACAAAGTTTAGAATTTAAAGCCCAGAATAACTTCCTTCTATAGAATAACATCAGCTCAGTGAACTAAAGCCCATCAGGTACGAACCTGACTTGGGCTCACAGTGCTCAGAACTGCAGACAGAAAGGCTCTGGTAGATCCCTTCTGGGAGTGTCACAAGAAGAACTGGTTACAATATTTAAAAAACCAACGAGGTAGATGGATCCAAGACAAATTACAGCAAACAGACAGGAGCAGCAAACAGCAGGAGAATAAATGCACTTGACCAGCAGCACTAAAGGAAATGGAAGTTTGGTGACATTTGTTCTCGCTATGTCCTAAACACAAAGGTAATACAGAACTGCCCCAGTGAGAGACCAGATCTTTGGACTCATCCTGGGTACATCATTCATAACAAGCTCCTTAGGTATTTTTGGAGGAAACGCTTTCCTACCAGGTAGGCTCTTCTCTGAGCCTCTGAATAAGAAGGCAGGTGTCAGACATCACAAAATGTTAAGACAAGAACTGCTGCAGATGAGGAAGCAGCAGTAATTTATTATCACAAATTTGTTCCTTTATAATGTTCAGAAAACAAACAGCTCTGAAAACCAGTAAGGGAACAAAGAAGATGTTCTTCAACATTTTTTTCTTCAAGACCTATTTCTTGCCTTCACAGCACAGGTCTTTACTATGTAAAAATTAGAGGTGGTTGGCTGCAGTTTTGATGCCTTTGCACTGATAAATTCTGTGTGACTTTGAAGTACATGTTCACTGAATACACACAGACAAGATACTTGAGTGTATTTCTGCAGGTGTGTAAATCTCTTTTTATTTGAATATCTACTCACTTCAAACTGCTGTAGACAGAGAGTCGAAATGAGGTGAACATTAAATGCCCATGTACATCATGGAATCTTTCACAGACCAATGATAGAGTGATCATTTAAAATTGAGCAGATTTTGTTAATTATAAACAGGAGAACAAGCAATTAATAAATGCAAGATATACATTCCTCATTTAGCTTGACAAGTGTTCAATTTAAATTATTTATTTTTTTTTAATAGCATAGTAGTAAATGTTTTGTAATGAAGTTCGAAAATACAAACAACTCTATTAGCACTGACCTTACTCTAGTATTCTGTTATTACAGCTTTTCTCAGCAGTCAGGAATGATGTACTTCAGGGCAAATGAGAAAATGCACAAATTAGATTCTACTGTGTAAGAATCAATTTATCATGCATATGTCACAGCTTGATGATATAGCTATAAGATTAATAACCATAACATTAATTTATAATATACAGTTATCAGTATTACAATAATTGTGTAGTCATTCCAGATTTTTATTTTGATTTGCTGGTTCAATCACATCCATTTTTCAACCAGGGTCAGGCCTGTATACTGTATGTTATATATCATGGGATATCTTGAGGCAAAGGAATAAAATATTTTCTAAAATATTGACCTGTGCTACTTTCCATTTCCATTTTATTTTAAAAATCTGCTAGCTAAAGAAGTGAGCTCTACTACTTACTCTACCCATACAAAAACAGTATAGCTTATAATTTCTAAATTATGAAATACTTCAATAATAGACTTCAAAAGGCTCAGACTGATTGAAGAACTGGTGTGGAAAGCATTACAAGAATAAAATTATTTTGCAATTACATTACTTTATAGCTACAGGGAAATACTGATGTCTAGTGTTAATCCTTTGAAGTTCATTTAGAAGGAATGAACAGAGAAAACACGGTATCTAAGAAAAATGAAGACGAATATAGACATACTTGTATAATGGAACCAGTTAATTCTTGAAGCAAGTCTACTGAAGTCAGAGACTGCAAACTGGGAATGTCACTGCTGGTAGGATGCTCTCTCAATTCTAACAATTGCTTTTGAGGACAGACACACTTGACTGCAAAACCAGATGTGATATGCATTAATAAAGACAAAGGGCAAAGCAAATAAGCTTGAAAAGATTGGAAATGATGAGTATGGATTCTGAGCTGAGTGTGTTGTGAGGGATGACTGGCTTTTCCCTGAGCTCCCTGGGCCTTCTGCAACAGGTGCTTTGCCCATAACCCACCTGTGCTGGGAATGCATTTTGCACAGATTTCCTTAGCATGGGTCTGAGAAAACAGAGCCACCTCTGAGGAACAGACCTCCAGCAGAACCAAGTCAGTTGAAAATTTCCTAACTGATAGAGTAATTTTGCTGCTGAACTTCAAGTTTAAAGTAATATTTTAAAAGGAGGGGGGTTGGAGCTATTTCAGAGGAAATAGGGAGAAGACAAAAGTAACATCAAAACTGCTTAAATTAGACAACCAAAGGGTAATGTTAGCACTGTATTAATAAAATAAATGCATTTATTAAACACAGCTTTGAACTTCTGAAGCCAAAAGCTTCATGAGTTTTTTTCCATTCTCAAAGCTTCTGACAAAAGGCTTTCACAGAAACTAAATGACAAAGATTCAACTGATGAAAGTTTCAGTATTAAACTTTGCCTCCTCACAGCAGTGTCATTAAACAATTTCCACCTGACGCTCAGAACACATCCATGAAAACAAGCGCTAGTGACAGACCTAAAAGGGCTTGATACATTTTCCTTGGAATATGTGTGTTGACAAAGTAACTGTCTTTCTTCCATCAGTTCCTTAATTGATAAGAATTAGGTAATTTCCCAACATTTTTCTGTTTTCTCCCTTAAAGTGGAACTTTGGTTCCACTCTCTGTCTCTGCCCATGTCCATTTAAATCTCCTTACCATGGCTACCATAAAAACCATCTGTGCTGTTCAATAATTAAGTCTTTTATTTCAGATGTTTTATACATTACAAAAGAGTCATGAAACACTCTTCAGGGTAACTACCAAGAGAGACAATGCTGTCCATCATCACATTTGCCTTATGCAAAAGAGACATATGCCAGTTATTTTTGTCTGGATATACAGTCTGTTCCTATGCCTGAGAAATGGAAACTACCTTTGGTGCAGCACCTGAGGCTCTGGAAGATATTAGTGTTTTCTTTAGAAATCTACTTTTTGTGTATAATGTATAATCAGTTGTGCAGTTGCTGGAACACAGCATCCTTGTTCTCAGCTGGGAATGCATTTTAAAACATCTTTACATGGAAGTCATTGAATTATGAAACCAGTACCTCCAGTAGGAGGCAAGAGATTAACAATCATCCTTTGCTTCCATTTTTATGTAGCATTCATGTCACAGTTTTAAAAGCTTGCTGAGGTTTAACCCCAGATAGCAGCTAAGCCTCCCAGAGCTGCTCGCTCTCTCCCTCCCCATGGTGAGAGAATCAGAAGGGTGAGAGTGAGAAATCTTCTTCCTCCAGTTCTTATTGCTGAGTGTGACCCCCTGTGGAATGGGTCAATTGGGATCATCTGTCCTGGCTGTGTCCCCTTACAGCTTCTTATGCACCTTCATTCCCCTCACTGGTGGCGTGGGGTGAGGAGCAGGAAAGCCCCTGGCGCTGGGTCAGCCCTGCCCAGTGGCATCTGACACATCCCTGAATTCCCAATGCTGTTTCCAGCACCATATTGGCTACTGTGAGGAACATGAACTCTACTCCTGCCCAAACTAGTATAGAGCTGTTCAGACACAAAATGGACTTTTATCCCACCTGATATCTGATTTTCCTGATGCGATGGAATACCATTCTTTTGTTCAGTTCATGTGCCCCTTTTTTTATTCGTTGGCCTGAAGATTTTGGCAGTAAGCAGGATGCAAAATTGTATTATTAATAAGGCAAAGATGCCAGAAGATGCAGATGTTGACACCCCTTGTGTGGCTGATATTAAAAAAAGTAACATGCAGGCTCCAGAGAACTCAGCAAAAATGCAACTGTCGACTTCAAAAGGCTTCCAACGATCTTTGCAAACAAACCAGTATGAGCTGCACCATCGCTCCATTAAGCAGTTTTCTTCTCCTGACTAGAGCACTAGATTTCAGGGGCAACATCCTCAAGATCATGAAAACAATTAGGGTCATATACATTTTGTTCTTTTCAATTACATTACACAATAGGTTGCTATGTAGGTAAACTCTATTTGTAATTTTTGCCTAAACTTCTGTATACTCTTTAATGGGGGCTCTGGGTATGTCATTGTTCCAGCATTACCGAAACCCAGTCAGATCAGATATCTTTCTACCTGTCACTGGGACATAGTTGTGCCTTTCCTGTTGCTAAAGGTGTTCATGTAGCTGAACAAGGTGATTCTTTTTTCCCCAGGTACAGAGGAGGTTGCCACTGGCAGTGTTGAGGATGGCCCTGTCCTCTCTTTAGTGCCTGATAATTGAGAAAAATGGGAAGGGACGAGGACATGCCCTGTGTGCAGAGGAACACACTGGCTGATAGCCACAGGGCCTGCACGTTTGCTGCCTTGTACTTACTGCCACCTTTGGTCCTGTAGCTGGGCAGAAAATGTTGGGATTTGCAGTGGGACTAATAGGGATGGGATAATCTAGGGAAGAAAGACTGAGAACTGGAGCCTGATCTAATATGTCTTTGTCTGGAAGAACTATTCAATGTCTCTTAATGTTCTTAAAGATGAAACAATATTCAGTATAGCAATGAGCTTTTAGAAGATTTTTATATGATGTCACACTTAAAATAAACATGCATTTTATCCACATTAGAGGAATATTATAAAACTGCTTTTATTCAGTAAAATTCAACACTTACCTGTAAGCCCAGCAGCTTCTGCTGATAAGAAGGCACTCCAGGATAGGAGGAAAAACAGACCTGTCTCCAACATAGGAAATTCACACAGCTTTGTAAATTTTGTCAAGTGCTAAAAGATTACTAAGGAAAAATAAAAACCCAAGTGTTTTTTAAGCTAAAATTGCTCCCAACCTGATAAAGGATGAAAGACAGAAAGCTTCCCCACCATATTCTTCTATAAAAGTTGAATTAAGGAAAAACTGCACAGCTTCTAACTTATCTCAAAATGGAAAATCCAAAACAGGTTTTGAAGTCAGCTATTTTAAGGACTTCTGTGGGGTTTGAATTAATACCTAGTTGGTTGCATTTGATATTCTTTTTCCCAGGTAAAGGAAGTAATTTTGTCCAGTTTTATAAACAAACTGGCATTTTTTTACACTTACATCAATTCCAAAAAGGTAAAAATCGTTGATCTTTCTACAACCCCATTTTACATGAAGAACTGTAAAACCCAAGAGAAATTGCAGAGCAACAGACAGACCTTTAATTTCTATCTTAGATATACTGTTGGAGTTCTCAGTCAGTCACACCGACACAATGTGGCGTTTCCCTTGTGTTTTTGTATAATTGCTGCTAGCCTGTAGTTCATAAATCAGTTACTGTATTTAATAAACTCGTGTTTAAACCTAAAAATACTTCAAAACACTTTCCTTAAAGTGCAATTATTTACAAATAGCAAGATAAAGGCCAGTGTCTTTCCTAATGTTAAAAAAAAAATTGAGTACAAAGTTCTTTGTGGAGTCTGACAAACAACATTTTCTGTCAATTTATGATTTGTTTGTTGGTTTGCAAAGACTTGAATCTGGAGTAAAAAAATTCAGGCTCAAACCAAATATGGTCAGTCTTAGATATCCCTTTTTTTTCCCAACATGTATGGATTTTCTCTTTGAAAACAAACCATAAAGGATATTAAAGCTGTGACAACAGCATAAGAGGATCCCATGGCAAATGATCCAGCAAAGATTGCCAGGAAATTTCCCACTGACTGGAAGAAAGCAGCAGCATCAAAAGCATTGGGATTCTCCTTAGGACTGTAAATGGATATAGAGCTGAAAAGAAAACAAAGGAGTTGGGGAGAGGGAAAGAAAAAGGAATAACAAACTCAATCACATGGTTACAATTTTGGAATCAGCAATTGAAAATGAACATTTTTAGGGACTCAAAATGCAAAATGAGGCTTCTCTGGGCTAATAGGAGCTGAGAGCAAAGCAGATAGAGACTGGGACAACCAATTTATTTTCGAGGGATAACACTGGAAATCGATAGTCTCCTGCCAGTCAGTAACATTTGTGTACTAGAAGTGCCATAAACAATATTGTTTGCAAGACAACTAAACATTAAAAGGTGGTTGGTGTATAAGAAAACTGCAGGGAAGATAGATAACTTTGAATTATTTATTGGCCATGTGTCTTCAGAGCAGTTGCATATTCCCAAATGTTCTTGATAAAAAGTGCAGCTTTATGGCTGAGGCTCAAATGGGGGACACAAATCACAGCAGGTACCAAAAGTGCAGCAGCAATTTTGTCATAAACCACCAAGTAGTTCCCTTTTTGGTGTCACCCTTCATCACTACAGCTAAAGCCAAATCAACAGCTCAGCAATAGGAAACCTTGTGGACAGAACGAATGTTGTTCCACAGAAAGAAACTACTGCAGTTTCCAAAGGTCATCTCATGTATCCCAGCCCTGAGTGCAGCAATCTTGACTATTTTGTAATGGGAAGTGATGCTACCAAAGCAAAGATGCTGTGCACTAAATAAGTTTTGAGAGTCTCAGTGTTGTTATTTGCCACCAGTCAGTTATTAGCCAGAACAACAGTAACTCCATGTGTGTGTGTGTCTTTTTTTCTAGTTGAAATGTTAAATATAACAGATGAAAAATAGCTCGAAGCCTCCCTAACTAATTAAGCAACATTTTAGATCTTTGTGTTCTGTTGTTTTGAGTATTGTAGGTCTTTTATGTTGGTTGTCAAAGAAAACGTACTGAGCTTGGCATTGGATTCCAGAATGCAGCTTGGGTTGCTGGAAAATGATCAGTATTTTAAGCATTAAAAATTTAGAATGTTTTAAAAGTTGTGAGTATTTTGAGCTTTTGCATATCAAGAATGTGATCCTTGCAGTCTGCTGTCTTTCACTTGGAGATAAGGCTTAGAGTTGAAGGATTTCTAAATAGTTGCATGCAAATAACATGAAGACCTGTGAAAATAGTTCTTATGCTTTCAGTCTGCCAAAAATGGCACAAGGTTTCTCATGGCATGTGGTGAAGGCCCAATAATTATGAGGGGCAAATACTCATCTACTACAACAGGAGTAACTAAGCACTAAAATCTGCCATCTCCAATTATGCTGATTGGCACCACTACAGAACTAGTGAGATGATTTGTAGTGGAAAGTGTTGTTGATATAAGGACACAAATATTGTTGGCAGAGGAAATGCTACTCAGCAACATGTTGCTATCTGAATTTTCAGTTCTTTTTCAACTGTGGCTTTCTTAGACCAGGAGTCAGGTGTAATTCTTTGTTTCTCTTGCCTTCAGATTATTCCTGAAATGTTTTTCCTCTCTGGCCTACTCAAAATTTATTGGTTTAGACCCCACATGAAATAAAGAACTATATTCAGCCATAGACATATTCCCTAAAGTGACAGAATCCTATCAGCTGTGATACTATATGTTTCTAGTCTAATGTAGTATGTCTATTGTGTGTTCTTAGGGTAAGGTAACCAGAACTGTTAGATCTAAAACTTTTAGGTGTGTCTTGACAGCAAAGCAGCCACTTTGTTCTCTAATGTTTACTCCAAACAAATATACAGAGACTTCAGCTGCTGTTCTGTTGAGCTTAGTGAATTATAAATCAGGAAATGATCTTTTGTGCCACTGGCACTGCTGACAGCATTGGGTGGGGAATTCAGAGAGGTCAGCCCAAAATCAAGGAAAATGGGTCTGTTATATCGGTGGGCTCTGCTCATTGTAGGGATGCTCAGAAATGAAAAGTGAAACAAAAACAAGCTTGACATGGAGTGAAAGTTTAATAGTCCAATGTAAGCTATAGTTATTAAATGAATTTTTATTAAGTATGTTAACATTAAAGCCAGAAAAGTTGACTTGATTAAGACCAACTTGCCTTCCAATTTACCAGCAGCTTTCAGGTACAAAGAAAAGTAGAAGAAAGCATCCTATTCTTAAGGTAGCTGTTTCAGGAACAAATATGAAGTGACTCATTCTCACTGGGAAATTTTCCTACTCAGTATGCCCCTGAAACCCCATGATTTTTTAAAAGCACCACAACACATCATACACTCATTATGCTGACTGTGGTTCCTGGTTTAAATCTTTCTAGAACTCATGTTTCCCTGCAGCTCAAAGAGTATTTACTTCAGATTTTCATTGTGCATTATTCTAGACCTATTATTTCTTTTTCTGAATATGTTTCTTCTTTAACACTAACTTCTAACCCTTTCAACCATCCAAAACACACAGTAATTTACCTGGCAGTTTTTCTACATAGGCTGTTATTTAACAGAACAGTATTTTATCCTGTTTATTTATTCCAGTACTTTCTGCTAAACCAATTATTTGACCTAAAAACAAAATTGCAAACTTTGACACTGGAGAGAACCATAATTAAAATTATAGTGCTTCTACTCTTCTTCCTTTTCCTCAGAGAGCAATTCAAGATGCGTGCTGGCACGATTTGCCATTTCTGCTACTGCTCTGTGGGCCTGGTAAAAAGGGGGCTGATTGCAGTTCATTAATAAGCAGAGTGGGAGAGTTTGATACTAAATTTCAAACTGTGTTTAGTTTTTAGAGGCTGTCTAATTGCTGAACTAGTTTAAGAAAAATAGGGTTTATTTCTATAAATTTGTATCAGAGGTGGATTAAGGGAATCCTCAAAATAAATGCAGTAGAAAATTGCTTTCAGAGACTGATAAATTAACAGAATTAATGGCAGAGACATGCTTTATCTGCCACCCACAATGAGATAGAATGGAGAGACAGAAATAAAAGAATTTTGTTGGATCCTCACTGAATACCCAATATTTTTATCTCACAAACACCTGCCCCACTCTCTACTATCAGTCTATATGTAAGTTTGGTAAACTCTGCCTCTCTTTAGGTTGGCATTAGGAATAATACTTAGCTTCTTGGCTGGTTTTTATAAAGTTTAGCCAGCACTTTCTATATTAGGAAGTTATTTAACAGATCCTTTTTTATTTCCAGTTCTTCTATGCTTCCTGGACCAAACAGCACTGAATAGGGTCAAGTGCTTTCACAGCTTTCAGAAGGAAATCTAGGCAATATTTATTCACACAGTAAATTGCAGGGTAGGGTGGTAGATTTTGCTTGAAGCAGATACAGGGATTAACAGTTTGAGTCAGTTGTACCACACTAACCATTCTACTTCTCCCCTCCCCTCATCTGCTAAGATCACTTTAGGATGAAAGCTCAGCATGACAAACACTCTTTCAATCCCTGGATTGCTCTAGGGATCTGACACTAAAGGTCTGCATGACAAAGTGCTATTGCAATAGAAATCATCCAGTCACCTTTCCAGTTACATCTTCATTGAATACCTTTTACATCTTCAGCTGTTCTTGAGGATTATTCTTTAACTAGTGGAAAAGATTAATTTTTTTTTTATACAACCAAAGTGATTGCAACACCTATATCACATGAATCAGAAGGAAAATGTGTGCAAACAGCAGAAATTTCCCAATAGAATTATGTAGAATCAATAATTAGAAATAACCAGTAATCAGACTGTTTTATTCCTTTCTTCCTCCTACTCTCTGTTTGAACAACATGCAAACAAACAGCTTATTATCTTTGGACAGGAAGATTTCTTTCCACTTGCAAACTCCAAGGGCTTCCCTTGGCCCAGTGGCCTTCTTCCTATTTACCACTTTATCATGCACCACATAATACTGCACAGAAGAGAACGAGGAACAATGTGAGGAAAATTAAAAATACTTGAAGATGGAGGGAAGGTCAAATGGTCCTTAAAATACCTTCATTGAATGAAGCGGATCTCCCTCAGGTGACAAATAATTATAGAATTACATTGCAATTTCATCAGCTGCTAATTAAGAAAAATAAAACAGGCCAGAGAAAAAGGATTCTAGAGTTCAAGGTTATTTTTAAGAAGGAAAAAAAAGGTTATTTTTCTCGACATTATAATTATACAGAAAAAGGTAGGTCACTACACCGCCTTAGAAAACTTGAATCTTTCAGAGAAATGAATTGAACTGAACAATTTCTGTTCCCACACAACTTTTTAATTCTAGAGTTTTCCTAAAAGTGTTAGAAGCAAGCGGAAAAGGCAGAAGTGTAATTTATCCACAACGTAAGTGTGTGAACTACAAGCTAGCAGTGAAAGCCCATGGATGGCACCACAAACCTACATCTTCTCTTGGCAGGTTTTAGGTTAGTAAAGCTTTCCAGGCTTGAGCTCCTCACACAGCAAGAGCAGAAAGATGAACTATAAAAATAAAAACAAGTGAGGAAGTTTGGGACGTGAGTGTGCCAAGCCAACAAGAGCACATATGAAGCAGAGAAGGTTTGCAGACAATTAAGGCAAAGCAGAGACACACTAGTGTAGGAAGGCTTCAGGGCTAGCAAAACCAGCCAATCTGCAACAGTAGTTTTAAGGCAAATACACAGAGATCCTCTAGATGAAAATTTCAACAACAAACTTACTGTATTTTTCACAGGTGTTTAAAACAGTGAGCAATAAGTAGAACTAATGCACAGAAGGTGCACTAAAAGAACACCTGTACATCCTTCTGTATAGAGAAATCTGTCTTCCTGGAATTTGTGCCTGACCATATTTGCATACTTTTAGATATTTAATGCTCCTTAAACATGGAATTCACTGAAATATGCATGTTAAACTTTGTATTTGTACATGTACAAGAGCTGTAAAAGGTAAAAACCCAAAGGGTGCTGGTGGTTGAATTGCTGCCTGAGTGGCCAGTGTTTGAACCTCCATTTTTCTGGATATCCAAATCTTTATTCTCCTTGACAACACAGCACATTATGGTTTTTATTCCCCTCACAGGCTAGTTTCAGCACACTGCTACTAGTACTATTGCTTTTAGTTCTAAATAGAGGTCTAGTAGTTATTTTAGAAACTATTTTCTATCTGGGATCACACTCTGTTCCTTTTTCTCTGTGTTGCGGCTTTTGCTTCTCTTTTCTGACCTTACTTTTGTTCTTTTGTAAGCTTTTCCAGACTTTATAAACTATTATAGGACATTTTATCTTGGTGACTTTAAACCACACTAACACTTACTGTTGTTGGATGTGAGGTTTTAGTGTTTATGGAAACCTTCTCCAAACAGATTTGTGATCAGTTCAAAGGGACTAGCTGATGGCAGAAACCAAAGCCCCAGCCATGATGAAAAGGTGAAGCTGTCCCAGACCCTGTGGAAAATGCAAGGTCTCCCATTTATGAGGAAAAGCAATATCTGCATTAAAACAGGAAAAGGAAATCAGGCTCTCTGCTATATTTTCACTTAACATAAAACATTATAGGCTTATTCTGCTGATACACTCAGGCTCCCTTTTTAGGTGACACGTAGCATTCTCAGACCTGCTGTAACTGGGTAGCTTCTTACAGTTGTCAGCAGCATTACGCAGCAATTGCAGGATTTGAGTGACTCTGTCACTTGACTTGGGCAATTAGAAATCAGTTTTGCTCATCAGGAGCCATTTTTGGCTGCTGCTGCTAAATATTTTTCACACTGGTAATGGTTTTATTCTGTGTTCAGGCCTGAGCTGACACGTGGCAGCACCTTGTCAGAGAAAACAAGTAGTTTTCCCTAAGGTAGATCTTAGCTCTTATCTACCCCCAAACATGAGATACTGCAGAAAAACTGTAATTCTCCCTCCTCCTGTGTCTCCCCACCCATTACCCTTAGGAAGCCTGCTCTGCTTCCTTAGGAAACCTTGTAAACCATCTATCATGGTGATCCCATTCTTGCCCTGAAAATTCCATCACCTCTGCCTTAAAAGTCTCTGGTAACTTGCCCAGCTTGAAGGGGTTGAACCCAAATACCCCAGTGCCCAGGGAAAACCTCTGCAAGTCCCTCCTGACAGAGGTGTTGGACACAGCCCATCCCTCTGATTGTGCTCAGAACTCAGTCACACAGACCTGTAGTCACTAAAGAAGAAGGGAGATGTGAGATGATAGTTTTGACAATGAGTAATGACCTAATGGGCCTGCAGGCTAAACAATTTCAAGTCTAAAATCGTCTGACTTGGTGTGGAGCTTCTCTGCCCCCACACATCTGAGAAATGGTGTGTGCTGTCGTCTGTAAAAGCATCTTAACTTCTCATTCCCTTGTTCTAGGCAAATGCTATCCTCTTTGTATCTCGGACAGAAAGAAATCCTGATGAACAGCAAGCTGGGCTTAAAATCTATGTAAAAGAAAACTAAGGCTTTAATAGTAAAATATGTTTGCGTATATCTGTGGCTTGATGTCGTCAATCTCAAATGACTGCTATTACCTCTAAATGTCTAATTTTCATATATCTATTTGAAAATATCACAGTCTCTTTCCAGTGACAACTCTTTTCCTGTCTGTATCTTTGAGAGGAATGAAGCACATCAGCAGAAAACAGATGGGTGATAGTGGGTCACCTGCATGTACTGCATTCTGTATTATGCACCTGACTGTCCTTACCTATGAGCTGATGATATCACAAGGCACATAAATTACACAGTTCTGTTGCCCGAAGATGTTATCCTTTCTCATTTGGATATCACAACTGTAATCCAGCTCACTGTTTAATTCCCATTCTTTTCAAACCTTGCATGAAGAGATAAAGCCTATCTAGAGCAGCTTGAATTCCGTCCTCCCAGTTAGGGACCTCTTAGTGGTTCATCAGCTGTGAAGATGAACACAATGCTAAGAAAGTAGAAACAAAGAATCAACCACCAAGGAACAGAAAAATATATGTCAATTATTCTTGTGTTAATATGAAGAGCTGGATTTCTCCTCTGCCTTGCAGAGCTCTCTGTAATCAGTGATGCTTATGTAAAATGGAATTTACAAATTAGAAAGTACTGTAAATATACACATTATTTTTCAGCATAGAAAACGTGACTGTGAAAGGTACAAATCACTAACCCCCTGAGTTAACAAGAAACAATGAAAAAGGAAAAAAATCTCCACTCAGTATCTGGAGGAAAAAATAGAAGTAGATTTCTGTGTTATTTAAACCAAAACTGCTGCATCATGGTAATTGTGCCATCAAGGGAATTAGATGTGCTGTATGTGCCAACACTACTGCTGATGCTTATCCATGAGCCGGGGCAATCTTTTTGCCTCCCCACCCCTGACATCTGGGTCGAGAGCTGCTGCCCAACCCCAGCTCTCGCACTTCTAGACCTGACCATCTCAACTTGTAACACGATCTAATGATTTGTATTTCTTCATATACAGCTTGATCTTTGCTTCCCCTCAGCTTTACCTTATTCTCCTTCATGATAGCGTTCTTCACCTTTGTGTTGTCTTTCAATCTCTTGACTTGTGAGCCACTAGCCTTCAAAGTTACTTAGAGCAGAGCTGATAAATATTTATCAGAAACCTTTATACAACATTCCCTTTCTGTGACAGTTCTTACCATTAACAGGGTGATGAGACCCTGGAGTAAGAATTTTCAATGAAAACGATATATCTCTCTTGAAAGATAAAAATTGAATTAATGTGTAATTGCAAGTGTTCTGTCAGCACAGGCAAGTTTAATGTGCTCTAGGAGGCCTGATTTGATCCCCACCTCAGGATTATTTGTGCAAAAGTGGTAAAACGTGGTACTGTGGGACTTAATTTACTCTACACACACAGAAGGCAAAGAATAGATCAGAGCACACTAAAAAGACATAGACTGATATGTCCATAAGAGCTAGGGAAGGCGATTACTGGAAGGATGGGGGGTTTTAATTAACCCTCTCCTTTTGTACTAAAATTTTTGGGATAACTTCAGGATGAGATGATGAAGTCTTTCATCTATCCTTGTCTTTTGCAGTGACTGCAGTCTTGCAAACAAATATGACATTTATCTACGTCAATTGAACTCTACCTCCCTATTGATAAAATGATGTAGCCTGATGGTTGCCTGCATGGAGTATCAGGATGCTGCAGCAGATTCCTATGAAATGACTATGATTTACTGTCATTCTGCTTGAGTTCCCTAGATAAGAAACTGCCTCAAATTACCTTCACAATGATGAGTATCTGAAGCAACTCCACTGACTCAGTGCAGTTGTTCTAGATTTACACTGGTGTTACAAAAAAAGCAGAATATGACCCAAGAACTTTCAGGGAGGTTTTAAGAAGATTGGTTACCCATGAAAAAATCCTTTGCCCTTAATAGAGATTAAGCTGAAACAATTTGCACTAAACCTTTATTGAATAGTTATTTTCTCAGGAGCAGCTTAAGATTGAAATAAAAGAAAATGATGTGCATTTTATGCCAGATAGTACTTCCTTCATTTAGGGTTTGACTCATCATCGCAGCACTGCAGAAGAACTCACTACACCTGTGTGCAGCATGAAACACCAGGGATGAACAGCAGCCTTCCCTTTGTAATAATAGCTGGTTCTCATCCTTCACAAATGCACAGTCCTGTTCACCTCAGCCTCCTCCAGGGTTTCAATCAAGTTGTCCCTGAAACTTTGCTGGCTAAACAGCACTACAGTGCACTATGACCTTCTTGAAATTCCCTTGAATGAGTCTGAACAAAGGGGTGGAGGGGCAATATCAGATTGTTTCGCTCATCAATGGGAGAACATACGCAGTAGGTTATTATTTCATATTCAGAAGGGTTTTTTCTTTTGTGGCCTCTTCTTAGGAAGATCCTGAGATTTGTGTACAGAGCAGGACAGTGAGGTGCACTGAGTCCCATAAAAACGAGATTGAAAGGAGTCTGAAAAATATGTTTAAAGTTTTTTCTATTTCAGTGTTCTCATGCACTCCTGCCTAAGATTCTGTAACGTGTAATAAATAGGGAAAAATGTGATCTTCAGTATGTGTCTACAACATGGTATGTCATCCCTGTATAGTCTGTGTGTGTAAAATAGATTTTATCATAGTCAGAAATGGTTTAAATAGGAAAAAACTACATTTCATATAGCATTTCAATATCTGGAGTACAGTTTGTCTGTCTCTTACCCAGACTCTTGTGAAGGTTTGTTTTTAAAAAAGCTTAATGCTCCAAGAAGTGTTGTAAATAGATGCAAACCAAAGGGGTCATGTGATTTCTAACATATCCACACCATCCTTTGGATGACCTTACTTCAGTCCTGACTTGAAGCAACCTTGAGGTTGGTGCCAAATGTCCCTATTTAACCCCATTTTACTGGGGAAAACAGTTCTCTTATCTCAGGTAACATTGCAAGTGAAGTGAAGGAAAGGACAGTTTGCTCTGAACTATACTGGGTTAGCACTGCAAGCTGCCTGTGAAATGTTCCTTTGCATTTGAGATCAGCACTGCTCGAGGATGGGTCACATCCTTTTCCCCAGACACACCCCATGTTCTCGGTTGCTGTTTCTGGGCTTCAGCTGACAACACAGCTGGTATGGGAATGGGATTTTCAAAGCTTGATACCCCTATTGATTTTTTTCATGTGCCCACCAAACACATGATAATTTTTGCCTCTTGCTAATCTGTATTTGAGATGAGCCATAATCTAAAGAAGAAAATCTTTTTAATCTCCTGAGCTGTTCAATCCCACCTACATTTCATTATTGAAAATATTTTCTATATTTTTCTTTTAAAAAACAGAACAGCTAGGGAAAAATGACTTGGGCATTGTCTGAATGAAATACTATCCTGATAACAAAGCTTTTCTCACAAATATTAGTTCCACCTCTATTGCTTTATAATAAATGGTTGCAGCTGTTGCTATGGCAATTTTCATTTTTAAAAATGTATCCAAGTGAAGACAAGAAATGCAGCTGCTGTTATGAGAAAGTCTAAAATAAATCCAGATGTGGATTGTATGCTCTAGTGTTGGCAGTAATAATGTTGGAAACAAAACACGTTCCATGCTTTGTTTTCTCGATGTGCTGGAGCTGAGGATCAGGATTTAGGGATATTCTGAACTGTAGGTCTCTGTTCCTGATCCAAATATAGCAAATGAACAGAATGAAATTTCACCTTAGGGAAAGGCACATCTCTTGCCACAAAACCTGGTCAGCCTTGCATAGAGAATGACAGTAATATTCCTGTAGGAGAAAGGTGGGCCTGAGGTTCTCCTCATTTACCTTTCTGCTAAGATGCTAACATTATATTTTTTGCAGCCTATTGAAATAAAAATCCAAGCTATGATAGAAATTTTTAAAATGCAATATTACCTATTACGTGCTGCCTTATCACTCTGTAGCCTAAAGCTCTTTAATGTCTTTGCTATAGCTTCGGTGTTAGAACATTAAAACAAAACTACTGGGCAGTGCTCTACAAAGAAAATGCACCCTAAGTCCCAACATGTATTAATAATAGTCTACTGGAAAAATCCACTGTGCTGGGAAAATATAGTCCATGTAAGTCTCTTTAGGGAAAAAACTACTTAAAACCAGAATTTCTGAGAAGGTGATAGAGGAATAGGTACAGACTTATTTCAAAGTGAAAAAATGAATTTGGAGTTATATCTCTAGTAAATGCTGACTGAAGAGCAATTGCACAGAGCCTGAGCAAGAGAGGTGTTTAGAGGCAGACTGTGTAGTCTGTCAGAGGAGGGGACTTGGGCAGGATGGCAGATGGGCTGAAGGGTGGCTTTGCATCTGCCTTATACCTTTTCTCCTTCCTGGGAGCTGCAAAAGGCTGCTTTGGCTGCAGCCATTCCAAGCTGTATGAACTGTCGCTGGCTATCCACAGCCTCAGGGGTTCCTTTCAGCAGCTTGAGCCTGCTGGGAACACAGAGTGGCAGCTGAACCCCCGGGGAAATTGTTTGGCTCAAGCGTGAAGTCAGTGGTGATTATGACACCTGCCAAAAGCCTTTACTCTGGAGCATTGCTGAGCTTCACTCATGGTGAAATAAAGCACAGAGGAGGAATCCCCACCTAGATAGTGAAGTTGATGTGGATAGGATTTCAGTCCTAAATTCTAAATAGTATCAAAATAGTAAAACATTCTCTTTAAAGATTACAGCAAGAAGAGACAACAAGAAAACACACACACTCACACACTCATTCTATAGCTCTGACTTGCATCTTTGGAGATATTCTATTCAAAACACCTGGAATTTTGTATTTCTTTAATCTTGGTAGAGAAGTTTCAAAAGATAAGTCAACTGTAAGCCTTGCTACATAAGCATATGCCACTTGAAGAATAATTTAAAAGCTAATGGGAATCTTGAAAATAATCTGGATAATAAAATCCTAACCCTTACCGCTCAATTTCCTAGATATAAATCACTTAATCAAAGAGACCTGATACCAAATATACTGGATGGGAGTTGATAAGAATTGAAAAGAATACATTAGTCATAAGTATATATGCTAAGGTTTTGGGACATACAACTGCCAACTGATCATGAACTATTTCTCAATGGTGAGATTAAAAGAGTTAAGGAACATCTTCCTTTGTTTAAAATTAAGGTATATGCTGTTGGCCTCTTCAACACACTGTAGAAAATCTCACAAAAATGATAGGTAGCCAGAAAGACAATTTTTCCTTCTGGCTTTATAAAGACTCCATTCACTTTTGGATAAACATTTAGTATAATGTACTCATTTTCACCACTTAGTTTAAAAATAAATACTTTCCCTAGACAGGCAGTTCTATGAGGCTTAAACACATCTATTAATAAGATGAAAATAATTCTGGCTAGCTTCATTACCCTCATAATTACTAGAATGTAGGAGTCTTGGCTCAGAAACTTTTGCATTCACCTCACTCTGTCACTGCACAATGAAAACACTCTCTTAGCTATGGGCTAAATCCTGCTAACACTAGAAATAGAATGTAAAACTGAACATCCTCCATTGAGAGTTTACAAATACCTTTAGCGTTACTCAGTAGGAATAAAGATATTGTAATAAAGAAGATGTACGCTGTTAAACAGTTCAGGTGGTTGAAACAGTTTCTTCAGGAATATTTTCAGGCAGCTGTAACCCTCTCCCAGTGTGCCTGAGTCAGGGCACAGCAGCCTGGTAGGCACTCTATAATTCTCATTTCTCTCACTATCCTTTCCTGTGCTTGCTACAGATCAGTAGAACAATGTAGAAAGAAAGAACTGTTTGATTTCTTTTAAGTGAAAATAAACATTAAATGAATGGGGATATAAATGAAAACTATTTAATTTTTGGGAGATTGTAAGAGAAATTAGTAAGGAAAAAAATATGAGTATCAGTTAATTCAATGGATTGATTAATTCAATGGGATGCTACTTTGTTCAAAGTTTTAATCATATTTAAACCTTCCTTTTCAAAAACCAAATTCGAATGCCACTAGTTCTCCCCAAAAAAGTGGCAATATTTCTTTAGGAATCCAAACAACATACACATATGCATATTACATTCAGAATATGTAGATGATTATAATTAGTAATTAGTTAGGGAAAATCAAAGTACCAAATGCATTAAGAGCAAACTGATAACAAACCTGGATTTCTTTCTTTGGTTCAATCATTTTTACAGGGAATGTTCATAGGTCCCATTGCCCTAAACGCAGTAGAAAGGAACAAGCATTGTCACACTGCCCTCTCTCAGGGCCACTTGCACAACTGCTGCCCTCAGTGTTTCCTGTCTTTCAAATATGGCTTGTGACTTTGCCAAAATGCCACCATTGAAGCTACGCTTTCATGTTGCAGTTGCAATTTCCGAGAAGACCTTTTTTTTCCTTCTCTTTTTGGTATTTTGCAGATCCAGTATTGAGAGAACACATTTGTGCTTATCTTGGACAGAAATCTTGCAGCCATGCAATTACAAAGCTTTCTCACCGTACCACTTTGAAATTCAGACCTGTCATTTCTAATGGGGGGAAGGAGGAAATTACCCATCTGTTACTTACACATCTTTCACCTAGTGAAAATGTGCAAAACTGTGCAAACTTTTAAGGTTACTGAAACGCTTAGTTGACAAATCTCAATGGAGATCTGATAAACTTCATCAACTAAAAATCTTCTCAGATCTCCTGTCTTAGGCCTGTGCCATCTAAAACATAAGTATGTTTTTCCCCTGCAATTGCTGCTCCCCCGGCTCTGCCAGCTGCTGTGTGCCCAGCTTTCAGAACTGACCATCACACAGCTCTCTCTTGCCCTCAGAACCTCCTCTCTTTGTCTCAGTATAGTCCAAAGGGATAGCGAGGAGGTGTTTGTAGCAGAAAATGAACTTGGGCTATCTCTTGGCTTTAGGGAATGCATGAGATTGGCTTAAGAGTTTACAGTCCCAGTTTATCTCTAGAAATAATTTCTTTCCATCTTAGATGGGAGACCTGAGGACTGGTGACTGCAGCAGCAGAAGTGGAGGAGGTTAATGAAATTCGGAGGAATGGGTGGAGCAAGACAGAGATGCTAACCCCAGGCTTGTGAAAAGATAAAATAGAGAGAAGGAATCAGATTGAGACCAATACAAAAGCAGGTAGAAACAATGGGAGAGTGGAGCTCTATAACCATTGGAATACATCCTAAGAATAGAAATTTGCTGAGTCTCATAATTTAAATAGCTGTGAAATGCAGTAGCAAGAGGAACGCAGCCTCTCCTGCCATGCCTGGCACTGAAGGAAGGCAGCTGTATGCTACTGTTATCAATTATTTTCTTTGCTCAAGTGACAACATTTTGGGGCATTATGTAACTTTTGAGTACTTGATAACATTGGTATTATCTTAATAAGCTTTATGGATAATTTCCCATATACACAGAAGTATATATATGCACACATGCACATGCAAAAGAATTTAATGGAAAGTTATGTCAGTTCTAACAGACTCAGTAGCTTAAGAATTTGAGTCTTAAAAGACCAAGGCTTGCAGTGGGAAGCTGTTTACCTTGTACTGCTGTAAGAGCAGGTCAGAATGATGACATTCCAATTGCACTGTAGCACATAGTTTCTAGAGGGGTTCACAGAGGGATCACAAGAGACTTCAGTCTTTCTTAGTGTTCCTGGGCAGTCACTGAAAACACGTAGGCCATTTTAGGAAGAGGTTCCTCTTCCACGTAATCACAACCTGATCTCCAATGACTAACAGATTTTTTTATGGATTTATCCTGTTGCCACAAATCCTCTGTCTCTTTGAGATAGCTGTGCCCTTCAATACTGTATTTCTGGAAAGGATTTGAGCAGTGAATAGGTATTGGTGGGTACCCAGCAAATGAAATAGCAAGCTTTCCCTCACCCTCCTCATACACACTCCTCCTCTGTCTTCCCTGGTAGGAGACTTGAAAAATATGCTGATCTACCGCAAGAACCAGACAGACTCTTATGTACAGTATCTCATCCAGAGAGGATTAAATGAGATTTCTTTTGGAACACTTCAAGGGAAATAGTATCATACTATCACTTTAAACTGAAAGGGAGTTGTTTCTGCAAGTAGAATTAGACTCTGTATGAAATTATCTTGCTCTCAGAAAAGTCTGTCTTATTCACTAGAAAAAGGTTATT
This sequence comes from Sakesphorus luctuosus, assembly GCA_013396695.1. Taxonomy (NCBI): domain Eukaryota; kingdom Metazoa; phylum Chordata; class Aves; order Passeriformes; family Thamnophilidae; genus Sakesphorus; species Sakesphorus luctuosus. The sequence continues at coordinate 484,219 of VWZD01010852.1, read as the reverse complement.
TGGATAAGAAAAAAACATCTGGAAGAGCTCACAAAACAAGCTGACTTGTACCAGGCTGTACTTTAGTTCTGAAGAATTCCCAATAGAAATGTTTGAAATGAAGAAGCTTTGATGCCAATTCGGTCATTTGTACAGAAAATCTGGCTAAATAATTGCCCCTTAGATGTGATTTGCAAGGATTGCAAGCAGCGTTCTTAATTCTAAGCTACAGCCTTATCAGTCTGTTTGTGTGTAAGTGGACAGAGATACCTGCAGCCAGTCTGATTTGATTGGGTGTGACAAGTACAGACATTCCCAGCTGATTTGAGCTAAGCTACATTTTCATACATCCCTGAGGGCAATATCTATAACATTACTCACAGAAATATATTCTAGCTTAGCAAAATGCAACTGAAGGCTGCCTATTCAAATAAATTGTACAAACAACCCAGAGCCAATGAGGTAGCTGTGGTGGGTTGACCTGGAGGACAGGTGCCCACACAGCCGTTCTATCACTTCCCTCCTCAGCAGGATGGGACAGGGGGAAGAAAATAGGATAGGAAAAAAACTTATGGGTCAAGGTAAAGGCAGATTAATAAAGCAAACGCTGTGGGTAGAAGCAAAAAAACCCCACAACCAAATATTTATTCTCTACTTCCCTTCAGCAGATGATGGGCAGCCACTTCCCAGGGAGTAGGACATGTGTATCTGTGGCAAGTACGTGTAGCAGTTGCTCTAGAAGATAAGCACAGTGACAAATTACTCCCCTGCCCCTTCCTGCTTTCTCTCAGCTATTATTGCTGAGCACATGCCATATGGTGTGGAATCTCCCTTTGGTCAGTTTGGGGCGGCTGTCCTGGCTGTGTGCTCTCCCAAGCCTGTGCCCACATCCAGTGGAGGGGCAGGATGCTGCAGACACAGCGCTGATGCTGTGCCAGCTCTGCCCAGCTGTAGCCAGAGCATTAGTGTGTTACCAACACCTCTCCAGCTAACGCTGCAAAGCACAGCACTGGGAGGGCTGCCCTGGGGAGAGTGGACTCCAGCTCAGCCAGGCCCAACACAGCAGCAAGTAAGACCTTTGCTGTGCATAACTACATACTGAGTAAAATTTTAAGGTGGTGCTAATATTGGAAAAAAGGATATGAAATGAGAAAAAAATATAATACTGAGAACCACCTCCTGAAAACATTCTGTTCCAAGATTCCATTTTCATACTGAAATTCCAGATTTAACAAGCATTACAGAAATTCAGTAGCACTTTCCCCCCTGGTTTAAACATAACTGGTCTGTACTGTAAGGCTTATGGAGAAAAAAGAAAGTAAGTTTTATTAAAAAAGGACACAAATATTTTATGTGGGATTTCCTCTATTCTGGGAAAGAAGCTCTTTTAAAGTTCCTGCTAATAGCAAGTTTGGTTAGTTTCCCAGTGCTCACATCTCCTGTTCCAGATGGTCAGTGACGTGAAACTCTAATTATCATCAGCAAAATAAGCTGGGACTAAACCCTTCCTCAAAGGTAAAAAGAGCAGATGGACAACCATAATTTCATTATTATAGAAATAATAGAGGGAAAGAATTCCTCATCCACCTTTTAAAATCACTCACTAACTTGTTGCACAATTAACTCCTCGCTCTATTAATTTATAAATTACTCTGTCATTTGGCTGGCTGAATGGCTGCCTGGTATATAAGCCTTTTCAACAGTATTGGGAATAGTAGCCAAACTCATCTTGGCTAAGGGGAGCCAGTAAATGAAATGTTTGGGCTGAGCTTCCATCCAGCATTTTCCTTGCTTTCAGGTTTTCAGGTGATTCTGTTTTATTATTCTCTTCCACAATGTTACAGACATCCCTGCTCAGGAATCTTTGTGGGAATAAAATTATAAATAGTGTTTATCTGGAATGATGCAAGGCCTGTATCCACAGATCCAGTTAGTCATTTGCCCAGAGTTGTAGCTCACAGGCACTGAAATCCCCAAGTCTTTGACAAGGGTTCAAGGTCATGCAAGTCAGTAGCATGGAGCAAGTCTCCCTATGCCTGTTGGGTTCCAGCGCTGGTCTCACTTTGAGCTGTGTTTTCTAGGTCAGGTTTTGCAAAGGCAGCCCCTATCAATGCTTGCCACTGCTCAAACCAAGCTCAGATAGGCCTCAGTCCCTGCAGGGCTGCCAAACTAGTAAAATAAAGACATCTACAAAGAAAGGGTCTGGGGGCAACCCCCCATATTTCCGGCAGAATCTTATTTCTTTTCTGAATTCAGAGGCACTAGCTGATTGGAGCATATCACTCATTAAAACTGGCTACCCTAATTCCTATTTTGTTGCCAGTTTCTTTACAGTTCAGGAACAGATTTTGATGTTCTACTCAAGGATTTCAACATAGATATTTACAAAACATCAACATAAACCTGTAAAATTGCATTAGAGAGAAATAATCAGGTTTTCCTCTGCATCCCTATGAGTAAACAAGCTTTTCTTCCCTCCAAAGGCTCATAGTTAAAGGTTAATGTATCACTGTTACGATCTGTAGTTACACAATGTGCCTCATCCTTGTTTCTCCCCATGTCTTGTGTTTTCTCACTCCTGCCTCTTTTCCCTAGCCATGCCTTTACAATGTCCATTTGTTGCTTTCACCAGCTCATTTTCTTACTTTCTCTTCCATCTCCTTTTCACCATCTCTTCCCATACTTGGAAATCTATTTTATTTAAGCAAGGAAATGCTGCATGTGTTGATACTTCTTACCTTTTTGTCATGTGTTTGATGGCACAGGTGCTTCTATTTCCCTCTTTTCTTCCTTGGCTGCAAGTGTCGCTCTGTGCAGCTTTGTTCAGTAGCTGGCAAGGAATGAGGCTTTTATACTTTTGAAAAAGAGTCACCTAAGCTGAAGAGTTTTATGTGTAGGTACACTAAAGCTTTTAGCTGTGTGCACAAAGGGCCCACTTATGGATAAAAGTGGTTTTTTACACTATTTCTTAGGTACTGGTACACCTAGGATGTGTGAATTACATCTTGTCTGAACTCAGATATGTGCTGGAAGTAAATAGAACTCAAATGAGCTTCTTTTTCACTCCTGTGGATGAGATTGTAAGGTAAAAGACACTAAGACATTGCAAGAATGCAGAGCTAACAAAATGGCTAAAAATAGAAGGGCAACTGAGAAAAAACATTCTTTTTTTTTCATATTGACTGCTCAATACTGATGCAATGATATTTTTTGCCATTTGCTAACAGTGCCTAACAAATCTTAGCATGAGCTTTGGGACTCAGGCTGACAGAATTCACTGTTCTTAGACTGAATGAATTCCCAGTTACCTACAGGTGGGGAGAAAACTGAAACAAAGGGTTAACTAATATAAAACTCTTTGTTTCTTAATTGATACCCTTGATACAAAAGGTTTTGAGATACACATATGGAAGCCCACAACATCACTTTTAAAGGCCACTTTCTGACTATAACAGCAGTTTGAGGGAAAAATATGAGAACATTCAGCTATCTTTCCTCTGCAAAATTTGTTATTCAGTGTGCTGAGGGATCAAAGTGTGGCAAAATCTATATAGAGTAATGCTCCAAAAATGGAAGGGCAAAGGATCCAAATTAGAGACAGTCCTTGACAAAAGAAAAAAGAATAATATAACCATAAAGGAAGCTTCACTTCTACTGAGATATGCAACAAGGAGATCCCCATCATAGCTTTCAAAGCCAATATTACTTCCTGCAAGTCCCAGCTCCCAACTTAATTATTCAGCAGTTTGGTTACAATATCTTTTCTTGTCCTTTATAGAACTACTGATTTTAATATCTAATACACAAGGAATTTAAAGGTCCATATTCATCTTTTATTTGAGGTCCATTACATCAAAAGAGTTTCTTATATTTTGAAGAGATGTAAATGGTACTGAAATTGGTAATATGATGACTGTGCCTACCAGTAAGAATCACCAGTGTGTCAGAAGGAATTCTACTGTTTTCCTAAGATAATTATAGGAATCATTATCTGAGAAGATACAGCCTTAGAGGGTGCTCAGCACACACTGAGCTGAACTGTGGTTTCTGAGCTATGTCCCCTGGAAACAGATACTGTTTTTAATATATTTGTCTCAGTTGCCTTTGTCATGTTTAGAAAGCCCCCTACAAGCTTCCAGCAGATTTTCTGCCAAGAAAGAATAGTTTGAACATGGTATTAACTTGCACAAGGTACTACTAGACTAGAATGAAGGTATTTCTTAAGCAAGGAAGAGAAGAAGAGGTATGCTATGACCCTATTTGGTATATGTTCATCCTGGAAATATTCAAGAGGAGCCATGAAACTAATTTTACAAGGTTTTTCCTCACTGGGCATAATAAAGCTGACCATCACTTTTATTGATTTGCCCTCACCCTTTCCTCCTCAATACTAGTCCTGTTATCACAAACACATTAAATAATTAGAGTTCCTTCTTTATACTTTATTTTACTGTAGTGAATAAGTTCTGCATATGCTAAAGAAGAAAGACAATAGCAAAATGAAACTGTTAATTGCAAATTTTAAGCTTTATAAACCATTAAAAAGAGATCTGGAGTTTATAGACAGTTAATTTATCAGGTACAGAAATGGTGTAATCTGCTGTAGTTAGATCATGAAAAACGGATTTGAAATACAACTATTGTTAGAGAAAAATTATATTCCAAGAACTTTGGAAAATGAAATTCTGTCGTTGTGCTAAACTGCTTGGTAAATCTTTGAACAAATCCATAGAAGCTTATTACGTAGAAGTGGGTAGCAGGCTCTTCTACCAGCACAGATTTTGTTAAATAATGAAAAACAACAAAAAAAAGGAACATTGCATATTTATTCCAAACTATCTTATCTGGCCAATAGAGGCTCACTGAATTCCTGAGACAATATTTCTCCCGAGAGCATCATTGGAAATATGCATCTCACCAACAATTACTGTTCTTATCAGCACCAGACTATGTATTAACAGGATCCATTGCACCTCCAGTTCTTACAGAGTTCTCAGAGTTTAGTCTTTCGGTGCTGGTCCTAGATCTTTGCAAAGGGAGCCTTACAGCCTGGTTGTGCCAAAACCTGGGCCTTATGTCGCCTAAATTTTGCTAATTGGCGTTAGTGAACTTTGTGGAATCTGCTTGCCACAAGTCACAGTGTCACATGTGCTGTGTCCCCTGGCTGCCACCCCCCTGTTCGATTGCAGTGACGGCACCGGCGATGCTGAAGTCCTTGATGCCCCTGATGCTGCGGGACTTCCACTCTCTCCTTATGTGGGCAGGGGTGAAACCCGCCCGTCTCTGAGCAAAGGTCCTGAGCCAGCAGAGAAATGAAGTTGCTTCTTTCGCATAATAATGATTCAGAGGCCCCTGACATAGGCTACAATGGAAACATCTCTCGTGTAATGTTCTCTCAGATAGTTTGTTAGCAGGGAACACACATCAGTATTCATTACTGCTTTCCACATCCTGCACTCACAGAGCACTCAGCATGAGAAAGATGAAATAGCTCTGCTAAATATACTGTCTCAATGCTAATGACATCTTGAGCTACTTTTCAGTCACATCTTGAGCTATTCAGTGCTTTTTCTACAACTTCCACACTTTCTTCATCAAATTTCTCTGCACATGTGCAAAAACTGTGCCAAGTCCAAGATTACAGCAAGTGCCCTCAAAATATATGCAGATGTTTTCTTCAACAGTGACAGATGTATTGTATGAAGACAGAACAATGGAAAAGGAATGACAGTGAAACAGAAGGTTAATATTTTTTGATCAAAAGTAACCATAGATTATTAATTTTCAGCCAGACCTTCACACACACAACTCCAGCTGAAGTTACTGAGGTCCTTCTCAGTTTTGATCTCTAGAATGAAGTCCACAGCTCATAAGAGCCAAAGCACACAGCCAGCTCCCTGTATTTGTATCTAAGGCTCCATCTACAAACCTAAGCAATGATGAACATTCCTGGGGCTGAAATCTTTGGATGAAATACATCACCTTGAGGGGCACATCCTATGGCATGATTGCCTACACATATCCAAAGTTAAACAAGCGGCTGCTTTATGTGTTCAGCGAACTGGATGTCAGGTTAAATTTAAGCTAAGAGAAGAGCTTTATCTGTGCTGGAACATTTGTAAGCTAAATTTTGTTTATATTTTTGCAAAAAAAGCTGAAGAAGTTGAAACCCCAGAAGTTAGAGGATTTTTCTAGTGGTGAAAAAGATACAATCTGAAATCCTTTATGAACATATTCACAACATCATAGACCAACCCTCAAGAATGCAAAAGAAGTAATTCCATGCAGCATGTATTATGATACAATGATATAAGAAACATAACCTTAAATGACATTCTTTCATTCTGGAAGCTACAGAATGAACTCAGGTAAAGTTCTTGATGTTTAAGTGCAATATCTGAAGAACTGAGAATGATTTCTTTCTTTAAAATTTTAATAAAGATATGATAAAATATATTAAAGGTACGAAGGTATGATCAATCTTTTCATAAAAGATTCCCATAATCTGTTGTCTAAAATTAAATTCCAGATAGGCAAACATCTCTAATCATAAAGACTGTGTTTTATTTGCTTGTTTTAATGTTAGCATATATAAAATACTCTACATATAAAGTTTATGATATGAATAGACATAGAAAGTGGACATTGATGAGAAGTTAATTTTCTGGAAAACAAAGGATGTAGGAAATATTTGTGGCAGAATTAGTCACACAGGTTTCTCTGGGTAAAAGCAGAAGTGTATTAATCTAGTAAGTATTGTCTTGTAATGTTCTGTTATTACTTTTCTTAACTATCTTGAAACATTGATCTAAAGCAGGCCCATAAATGACTAATCTTTAACAATTTAAACACTTGTTTTCTTCCAAAATGTTTATTTTCTTTGGGAATTCTCAAAAGCTTTTTATTAAAAGGAGATTTTAATCCTCATAATGAAAAGTTGTAGGCAACTGTGCAAGTTACTTTTATAGCAGAAAATCCTCATCCCATCCACGATGCCCTTGCTTCCAGAGGCCCTTGTGTGTGTGAGCTCTCCCAGATGCACAACAGCTTGTCAGCCTTCCTGCAGCCACTGCTGTCAATTCAAGTCACAGTGATCCCTCCTGCATGGATTATCTTAAAATAGCACAGCATAAATGAACTCTTGCAATTATCACAAACACCCAGGTGTTTGGTGTGGAGGGATGGCCAGAGGAGAGCTGCTAAACTGGCCCAGAAAATGTGTGTCCTTGATCAGCGTTTTCTGAGGGCAATTGGCCACAGTGCCTGTACACGCTGTTGAGGAAACACAAATCCATAGGAAAAATGTTGGGTAGCTGGTCTGGCTGCTGTCCTTAAACTAAATGATAAACAGTGCAGGAAAAAGAGTGAGAATCTGAAGGAAAGGAGAGAGCTCAATCTACCCCCTTGCTGGCAGGCAGCCACACTGCCTTCACCTTGCCAAATTGCCACAAGGGCTGTCCCTCTTTTCTCTGCTGACTTCCCTGCAGTGAGTCACTCCTGCAGATATTATCCTGCTTATTCTGTTAGATAATGAAAGACAACGGGTATTTTCTTGTTCTATTTTCTGCTTACCATTATGTAGTGTCCTAAATCACTTATTATTGCTTTTCCACATTTGTAAACATTATTCTCACACCTTTTTAAATAGACCTCTATTACTGTAATTATGAACATGTTGTGTTTGCACACAAGAATGGTATGGGTTAAAGAGAAAAAAAATAGCTGTTCTTTTGCAGTGGTAGAAAAATATTATTCTCCATTTAAACTCAGGTTGGTTTAGTGGGTTGTTAATGACCTGAGGCTGACGTTATTAACAGTATATCTTAACTTAAATTGCTAAAGGAAGATCATATTAGGCTTCAGAAACATTGTATTTGTGCAGAAACTGATTATTTAAGCCAGAGAGTAGTGAAATGTGAAACAGATGATGCCATATATTCTCTTCAGTCTCTGCAAATGACTACAGAAATCAAAGTATCAGTCACACTGAATATACAACAACCCCCTAAACATTAGTTTTCCAGTGACAAGAGATTCTACAGTAAAGATTTGTAATCTCCCATGTACAGCAGAGAAAACATGAGAAGGAGATAGGCTGAGGCTCGAGTACTGTGAGGAGCAGAGTTTGGAAACTCGTGGATCATGTTCTGCCTGATTGTACTTGTCTTTCTAGATTTGCTTTGCAGTTGAGTTCACTTTTGAACAGATCTGTGTGCTTTGACATCATAGCAACTGAAAACTAGAGACACTTAAAACGCTCTGGGTCCCCTTGAGTTGATTACAGCCTTACTGTTCCTCAGTCTGGGAATCTTGCACTAACAGATGAAGGCTGAATGAGCTGCAAATGTCTAGGCCTCTATTAAACAGCACCAAGGGAGAGAGAAAAAAATCCCAGACTTACTGTCACCTACATGCTTCTTTCCAATTCTAATGGCTACTTTAATGCTTTTCTGTCTGTTCTCTCTACCGAGTTGTCTGGTCTTTGCATAGTTTTCCTTTTGAGCATTTTATTTCCTCATGTGCCAAATGCTCTCCTAAGTGACACATTCCAGCCCCAGTCACTGGATGTGACAGCCATGCTATATCTAACCCTGAAATGCTGTGCTCACACACTTGACAGTGTTTGAAGATATTACTCTTACTCTGAAAACAATGTGAGGAGTTTAGTGTGGGTGAATGTAACTAGACTGATAATTGTAGAATGATAAATTAAATAAGTATTCACTATTTCTTTAATTGTGAAACAAGTTTGGTGGTGTTTTGGTTGTTGTTGTCATTGTTTGGGGTTTTTTTGGCAGTTCTAACATTATAAGTTGAAACTCCGTGGGGTTTCAAACAAAATATAAAGCTCAGTCTTTTAACAACTGTAAAATCTGTAAAGTTATCTTTTCTGAAAGATAGGATAAATCCTAGTTCAAGGAACCACGTTTTAAGGAGAAAGGTGGCACTGAACTGAGGCTTACTGTGAAGTATCTTCAAGCATCCTGGAGAACTGAATTTGATTTTGCAATTCTGTTACTTTTAAGATTATCTGACAGGATTATTTATATTTCTAGCAAGGCTTCGGGAAGCATATAATGCATGTAGAGTAGAGTTGAGATCCTGTTAATCATGTACTTAGCATCTCTGTTTTTAGGACACCACGTACTTGTGTGATTTTGGCCCATCATTTCTGATCTGTTTGAGGATTCCCAAAGAATAAAAAAGCTATATATAAATTTAAGATAATATTATCCACTGAAGCTCTCTCAGCTTCAGTTGGCAGCAGTAGGTATGCTGAACTGCTGTGTACCACTTTGTGGTTTTAATCTTGGAAAATAAAAGATTGTAAACAATAAAAAGAACCTGTCTCCAATTTTATAGTTTTTCTATGTTCCAGGTGCTCCTTCAGGATTATTTTTTCAACTTACCTTGTTTAGATGGGAAAAGAAATCATATTAAATGAAATTTACACATTTTACAGAATATACTGCTTTCTGAGTTGAAGAACATGAAGTAAAAATTGCATTGTGGATACACAGTTACCAAGAACAATATTGCAATTCTAGTGTTTAATAAACCAAGAGCAATTCCAAAACTACATCTCTGTAACAAAATATTCAAACGTTATATCTGTGCTTGCTCAAACTCTATCAGTGAGAACTACATCAGTAATTAAACCTAGCAATTATCTCGCCAAGTAAGGAATGGAGGGGTGCACTTACTGTGTCAGCACGATAGCCACAGCATCGTTTAGGACACTCTCTCCAAACAGGAGAGTGTACAAATCTGTATCCACACGCAGATTATGGAAAATAGCAAGAACTGTCACTGTATGGAAACAAAGCAAAGTGAGTTGTTATTTTCATATTCCTCTGGCAGTTCAAGAAATAAAGCAATGTTAGAATATGGATTTTTGAGAAGTCCAGTCCTATTTACTGCCCAAGTGGTTAACAGTAAGTAAAAATGGATCAACTGAAGTGTATAAGATCCTTAAATCCATCAAGTCTTTGAGTTTTGGTGCTTCAGCTGAGTTAGGAAGAGGCTTTCTCTCTCACATAGAGAATCATCCATAAATGAAAATGGCACAGCATGTTTCACTGTGCGTAAGGTCTGTGATCTTGTGACTACAGAAGAACAAGGGTGCTGAAAAGATGGGCTTTGCCATGGGGTTTGTATGTGAGGAGTAGTGGTTTACTTGTGTTTAGAAGGATTTAACAACACTTTTCCCTCTGTTATGCTTGTTCACTGAAGAACACACACAGAACTTACCCTGTCCTGAACCACTTTCCCCTTGGATGGAGCACATGTGCAGTCACATAGCCCTTCTGTCCAGGTCAGCATGTCTGACACCTGTGACCCTTTTCCTTTAGTGTATCATTAATTTAAGTTCCTCCCTTCTCCATGTGTTATATCCTATATTTGATTTTCAGTTTACCAGTGTAATAGAAAAAAAACAATGCGTTGAATTGAAGTTGAAGGGCAACTCATTCAGCCACCAGTCCTCAGGGGCATTTAGACACTTGGCTCATATTCAGGGAAGTAAGTCCTAAAGACATTAACTTAGGCCTTAACTGTGTTATGCCTCAGTTTTCCTACCTGCAAATAGAGTATCATGGTCCTTCCCAAGACCTACCTGGCATTTCATAATCTCCAACTGAAGAAGACTGTCTGTGTTCTGTGTTGGTATTATTTTCTCTTTCCATGAGTGAAGCAGAGCTTTCTCTTCTCAAACAGAGTTTAATGTAAAGGCTCTCAATTACTTGTATGGTTAAAAATGACATGGTAACTCACTGCTTCACTGGTGCTCATTCTAGTACATAATTGTGCAATTGACTCAGTCCTCACAGCCCAGGAATCCCAAAGATTAGGAGTGCAATTCCCATCTGACATTTTAGAAATGAAAATTATATACATTTACATTCTCATGACTGGTAATACACACGAAAACAGGAATGGCTGATTATGCTTTGATTTAATAATATTTCTTGGGAATTTGAAATCATGACTGCTAAGATCTTCTAAATGACGCTTAAATATCTATGTAATCTAAAAATCTGTTTATAAAGCCCAAATAGATTTTCAGTTCTCCTGTGAGATTTTATGTCAAAGTGATCTCTGTTGATGTGTTATCTTTGAAGAATTTTGGAAGTGTTATTCTACAAAAGACAGCTTAGGAAATGTGTGTAGCGGAACATTTGCTGATGTAGCTGTATTTAAATTAGCTAGTTATATTTAACTATCCTGGTAACCTCACCCATCTACTCCCACTGCAGCTATAAGTTAAACTAAGAAAAGAGTTCTTTCCTCAGAATAGCTCAAAGGTGTAGGAAGAGGTTTTATTGACAAAAGATACTTTCTTGGTTACCAGCATCTATATTCAGTTTTTTTCCTGATTAGCAATGCTGACTTAATGTGCTAAATGTGGATACAGTTTAGTGTCCTGTTCTTTGATGTCATTGGCAGAACAACAGACTTGCTTTCTGAAACTATTTGCCACTTTCAGCTTTTGCTTATTAGCTAATTAGTTTGGGCTCTCATTAATAGTCCCTGTGAAAATGATAGAAGGAAAAGTAAACAGTAATCAGAGCTGGTGTGTGTGTGTGGCAGGCCAAGCCAATTAGACAGATGCCTACACATTCCTCTTGCCTCCTAAGTAAACAGCTTTCTCTTCTTGCATTCTCTCCTAACCCTACCTCAAAAATGTCACTTAAATATTTTCAAATGAAAGCAAAGTAATAAAGCAACACACTAATGCATTAATTGCCTCTTCTGGGACAGACTCCCCAATATATTCAGTTCTCAGAAAGTATCTTCTATTTCAAATGTTTTCCCATTTCCAGTGGAGGTTATTGGATTTTCTTTACAGTATTGCCTGTCCCTGACTGAAGGATTTTGGTCTTTGTTCTGTCCCTGTGTTTGTCTGGCCCAAGACACAGCAAGGTTCAGCCACACCCCTGCTGACACATTTTTATCTGATCTCTTTTTAAACAACTGAAATGGTGCTGGTTCCACAAGTCCCAGAGGAGACTAACTTGCTCTTCGGTATTCATACGATTTCTAAATGCAGTTATCCCTGAATGATGTCTAACCTAAATCTCCCCTCTTGCTCTTCAAGTCTGTAATTTCCATTCCTAGCCTCATGAGACACAGAAAATTTGTCACATTTATTCTGTTTTTCTTTCCAGCAGCATTTTGCCTATTCAAAGACTCATTTCAGACATCTCCTCCCTAAACTGACTCACTTCTTTCAATCTCCTCCCTTTAGTAAGATTTTCTTGCCTTCTAATCAGCTCATATCTTCCCTGAAATACAGTGCCCAAAACCAGATCCCAATACTGTAGTTGACAACTGCTGTCAAGAAATAGAATGAAAAGATGCTGCAGAACATGGTAATAAATCCTGTTTTCCTTTTTTCACTATGTATTGGTACTTGTGACTCATTTTCAGGTTGTAAACTTGAAATCCATTTCAGAAGTGAATGCTCCCTTATCTGCTATATATGAAGTTGTTTTTTTCTAAGTGTGCGTTTATCCTTCTCTATTTTAAATCATCACAGGAGTCATATTGAGTTTTAATCGTGTCTTTCAAGGTGGTTGCAATCTTCTTTCAGGGTAATATTATACATTGTCACCCCATGTTGCATTAGCCAACTCACTAATGAGTATTGTAAATAGGATCTGCACAACAACAGAGAACTGCAGAATCTTTGGCACTCCACCCTGCTTAAGAGCTCAGGGAAACATTTGCACCTTGTTTTGACAACCACCATCAAGTTATTTCCTCAAGATCATATTTGCCTTCATTAGTAATGAGAATCTATGGGTATAGGTCTGAACGGACATGATAAAAGGGACATGAGATTCTGCTGTGGAAGAAACTTAATTTAACTTGCCCTCTGGATGGAACAACACCCAAGGAATAGTCATCATGTCCAAAGTAGATACACCATGTTTTGTCTGATGGATGACTTTAAAACTCAAGGGAATCAATTTTAAAATAATCACGTGCCAAAGTAACTTATCTAATCTGTGAGAACTTGAATATCTAAGTAAAGATCCTTGCGTTGCACTTGGAATGGGCTCTCTGGCTTTCTAAAGGCTCTTCTAAGGGGCAGTAAGTATGGCTTGGGTTTTGTGTGGGAACTGCTCAGAGACTTGTATAATTCATTAGATACAATATGTATTATAAATATACCAAACTACTTTTTATTAAACTACAAAGCATGTCTTCATCTCTTATTTCAGTGTAAGCATAGGAGGACAGAGATAGAGACAGGTAAAGAACTCAGTGGTTAAAAGGACAGGTAGCTGGGGGAGCACAAACACCTTTTGTGGCAGTAGAAAACTGACACAGATGAAAATAACATGTATCAGGGCTGCTGACCCAGAAAGGGTTGTGATGTTCATTTAAAAACTCAGAAATGGGAAGCAGGAAATAGTCAAGCATTTAAGAATTTCACAGTACTTTTCCAACAGAAATCTGATGCACTTCTTCCTTGACTACATGGACTTGGGTAACATCTGTTAGATGCTAAGCCTAACATGATTGTAGTTGTACCCAAGTCATAACAAGTGTCTGCAGAGCTGTTTTGTGAAAGGTGTCTTTTGACATATGTAGAAACAAATTGGCTTGTTATTGATCCTTGTTAAAAGTATTCGTGACTGAAATATCAGCAAACTACAACTCCTAAGCCAACTGTACCCAATGCTAGTTTGCTGTTATGTTTAAAAAGAATAAGGAAACTCAGAAAATATATGAGACCATTATATAAAGTACTGGTATTATTGTACCTCAATCTTCTGACCAGAACTATTAATATCTTTCTCATGGGCATAAATTCTTTTAGGAGGGCAGTAGCAAATGAGAAGAAAATAAGATGAGAAACTCTAACTTATATTTCCTGTATTTGTCTAAAAATAAAGATTCCAATTTAAGTTCCAGTCTCCTTCCCCTATTAATGTTACACCACTCATAGATTAGTTCAGTGGTGAATAGGAAGAAAGTATACAAATATTTTAATTAAACCTACATTTATAAAGCCTTACATAACAGTATATGAAATGCATTGTGTGTATTTGTATATTGTGCTTCTCAATGCAAAATCCTTTGAAACTGCTCTTTCTGATAAATATCCAATTTTATCAATAACAAGAGCAGTGCAACCCACAGCTCCAGTTCAGCTGTAACCATAGTAACTTCAAATAGGGAAGAGCCTTGTGATTATCAATGTGACCAAAGGTAAGGGAGTTGATATAGCTCAGAAATAGCCGTGCTCAGCAAGGCCTTGTAAAGTAAAGCTGTTTTCTATACTTGAAATGTCAGAAGTTAAAAAGGAAGTGCTAGAGCTGTCTTTGGATGGGAAGGTCATTGCACAGAATGTGTGAACAGCAGCAGCCAAGACAAACCACAGGTACAGTGTTTGGCTGGTTTTTGGTGGCTGAGGTAGAGGTCAGATCTTTACATTCCCGTGCCAGTTTTGTCCTGTCCATTCTTCCATTACAACCACTGGCCCCCAAGGCAGGTGTTTGCTGGGGCTCATTGCTGAGTCTGCCTTCCCCCACAGGGGCAGCTGCTGCCACAATACCCGCACTGTGCTCTCACGTGGGATGGTTTCATCTATTGCTCAGGGACCAGGAGCTCCACTCTTCACCCCAGCACCTTCTCCACACTCTCATTGCTGCTCTTGATCCCTTCCAAGGGGCTGGAGCAGTTCCTCCCTCTGTTCTCATACACAGGGAGGAACTGCTCCAGCCCCTTGGAAGGGATCACAGCAAAACACTTCCAGAGTCAGGTTACGTTAGAGCTCAAACCCCAGCACTAACACAAGGAAACTGTTTCAACAGTCAAACAGTGAAATCTGTGCTGATTTACACAGATGAAACAACAAGAAGTTATGATTTCCCTGACAACGTGATAAATTATGCCTATTGATCAGAATAAAGAAAAATGTAAATACCGGTCTCATGTTTTAAATCAAAGACAAATGAAGGAACAATTTGGGTATTTTAAAAATCTGTTTCTTTAAATTAAATCTCTCAATTGAAGTCTTAAAATGAGAAACTTTTTCTACTGGAAATGATAAAGTATTGGAAAGAAATATTCCCTGTAAAACAAATTATTTGGTTGGAAGTAACTTTGTTTTGTTCCTGAAGTTTCTAACCCTCCTTTCTATAGAGGCATTAAAGTCCTTTTGAGGCATCCCAAAGTATCACTGATGTTTAGGAATCACAGTCTATAATGCAAAACACAGTCCCAAGTATATCCAGTCATAAATTAGTTTCTTAATCTTAGCTTAAGAACTGGTTTTGTATATACAGGAACACACAGCATGTAAAAGCAATTCTTCTGAATTATTTTTATGCAAAAATACCTAGATTAAAAATCTTCAGATAAACTTCAAAACTAAAACCTACAGAGTATTATGAGATTATTTCCTTCTTAACAATACTGGCAACTCTAACTGGCATACATTTGTTCACTGCCCTGCTAGAAAAAGTCCTTGTTTAACATGTAAACATCTACTAGACACTTTACTATTGCAAATACAGAACTCTATCAAACCAAATTCTGTCAAGTCAACAGATCAGTTTTGAGCATCTTTTGAGATTTAATTGCTTTCCACAGCCAAGGGAAATGAAATCTCTTTTTGAAATGAGTTTATAATCCTACACAGTGAAAAGTTAAATGAAAAATCATATAGCAAATCTGACAGGAATTCATTATTTCATCTGAAGACACTAATTTATTGTTCTAGTTATGTTTGTAATGCTGACAACATTTTACTAAAGATTTCTTTAAAAAATCCAAACCAAAACCTAGATATCACATATAAAATGATTAGACTGGTTATTTTATGCCCTAATATGTATCAGTCCTCCGTGGCACCACATTTTACCTGATTTTGGAGTGCCAGTGAGCTCTTTACATGGCTTGAGATTATAATTCACTAGCAAATCCTACAACACAATGAAATATTTTCAGCAGTGTCCACCATTTAAAGAATGAAAAACTTATTTCCAAATTCTCTGAATCTTTGAGAGGCTGAAGTTTATGGATAGGACTAGTGAACATATGAAACATTGTGAGTTGTGAATAGATAACAGAGGGAGCAAGACTGAGCATTAAAAGCCCTCTTAGACAGGCACAGACACTATATAAGCAGAGAAGTAGTTGCAAACAATGTTAATCAATGACTGCTTGTCACAATAAAAGCAATTTTCTCAACTGCAGCATTAGCTTTTTGAGTCTGTTTCAAACTCTGGGAAAAGTAATCCTTGTCACTTCTTATTCCTTACAGTGTAAGAGGAGCTTCTGTTTTGTTTTCTCTTCCCCCCCTCCTTCCCCCATGATTCTTCAAGATTAATCAGTGATGATTTAATACTGTTAAAATCAGTGCATTTGTCTTATAGATTACTCCTCATAAGTCAACATATTCACTATTTGTGAAACTAAATAGTATTGGACTGGAAAATGGGAAAAGAGACTAAGCCAGCTGCAAAGCCCTATTCATAGCACAATCAGGAAACATACTTGGAAACTGTAAGGATCCTTTTATTCCATAAGCAGTTCCTTTTCTTAGGTTTTCCTTGTTCTTTCAGTTTCCATGTTTTTCTCTTGCTCTGAGGATAGGCTCCAATCATGTGCTGAATCTTATTAATGTAGCTGGGTGATTTTATAATTGGCAGCATATTGGATGCTTGGATTAATTTGAGAATATCAACTTGATGCAGCTTTTACAGCAATCTTGCAACAACTGCTTTTGTGGAAGTAAATTGTTTTATGCCATCAGAATGATAAATCACAATCCCAAAGTCTTTTGTTAAATATTGAATGTTCATTTAAAGAAAAGAAAAAAAATTGGAGAAAAATATTGCTTTTTCTCATTTCTTTTAAAAGCCAAGATTTCGAAAGCTTTATTCCTAAGTTTCTCAGAGAAGTTTCTCAAGGGTAGTTAACACTAATGCAGTATTTCATGTGCATCACAAAATATTTTCTGTTCCGTTTTCTGTAACAGCTCAGCTGAAAATTTTGCAAAAATCCAATTTACCCTTGCAGAATTTGTACTTTGTCTCAGCAGATAACATATTAAAAAGTCCTTTTTTCACCTTCTCTTTCATTGTTGTCCCACAGATGCAAATAGCAAGACTTTCCTTTTAAAATCTCAGTATTCTTATGAACATTTTCAGCATAACAAAACCTGGAAAAAAATCCATGAAACCTAGGCTAGCTTTGACATAAGCCGTGTTCTGATTAGCTGGATAGACTAGAAGACATCCGGACATCCCTTTAAATCTAAAGGATTCTGTAATTCTGGGATTCCAGGTTTGACTGGGTCTCCTTCCCAGAGTTTGCTATCTACTTTAAATTTAGGCTTTAAATCTTGTCTGTGAATTCTAGTCAATCTGTTGATATCTGTTTTTCAGAGTTGTATTTATATGAACACTGCATTCAAAGTGTAACTGATACTTTAAAAACAGTATTTATAGGGCCAAATCCGCATGCTTTGGTGCCCATATCTGTGAACTGGGTTAGATCACACGTGGATGGGATGTCTCCCATGGCTGGGAGGCTCCAGGTCACAGCAGTTCTCACACAGCAACCAACAGGGAGCTGTCCTGAAGATCAGAGGATATTTTCCTAATCTTTCCAGCAACTTCAGTTATACCATTTGTGAGCTAAATCAGTCACTAAAAGAAACACAAAGGATCTCTGGATCTGGTTGGACTTATGTTTATCAGAATATCAGACATTTAACAGCTCTGGGAATCAAAAATCAAGAATAGAGACTTTGAACATTTCTATGGCACTTGCTGTTGTTACCTTCTTATTTACTCTTCTCACTTTTGAAAAAGTAATTTATTTTAAATGGTTACCTGGATCTGTGGCAGACATCAGTGATCCAAAAAATAAACAGTCAGTGAAGTGGAATTCCCATTGCTTTAACTGGCCAATGTGTGCCATGGCCTTCACAAAGCCGTACATTATCAACCTGTCAGAGGAAGGATGAGACAGGCAGTGAGACAGAGCATTTAACACTTATGATCAATTTACAGCATGAAACAGGTTCTTATTCTCTTCAGCTGCTTTTCAATTAATGTATCACACGAATACTGAACATCAACTGTTATCATGTAAAAATTGTATTTCCCGTTCAGCTGTCAAATACTGTATTGAAACACCAGAGACAATTCCAAAGCAAAGGCTTTTCTGAATAATTGTCATCTACTGGTAGCAGAGGACAATTGTTTGAGCTGTTTATTTCTCAAAAGGAAAGATAATGTAAACTTAAGAAGACATTATTAAGACTAATTTGTCTCATGTTGTAGAACATTTAAACAAAGGCAGTTCCACTATCAGCTCTGTGGCTTGCTCTAGTATTTCTAAATGAATTGTTTTATTCCATCAGCTTTTAAATGTTAGCTGTACTCAAAGTTCCAGATAAAGTCTCCAAATGAGACATATTTAACATCTCACAGTGACAGTGAGGCAATAAAGTCACACATCAAAATGCACTGCTACATCCTCACTAGTTTCACAGGAAATGTTATCACAGGTTTATATAACTAGGCCTTGCTATCTGAGATGTGCAGTCTACTCAGAACCTTGAAATACCTTGAATAGAAAGGATATAGCTGTTGTTAGAGCAGATTTTTACCATTTTGTGTGTTTCTAGTCTAGTTAATAATAAACCCCATTGCATTCAATACCTTTTCCATAAACACAACACATAAATTGACAACTGTGCTCTTCTAACTACAGCCTTTAAACCATTCATTTAATACATGCCCATACTGAGCTATGTTTTGCCCTCAGCTAAACTCTTAAGGTGTTTCTGAAGCCACAGAAGTACAGGCGATCTGAGGGAAAGATAAAGTGCTATTAAACAGCCTGAGAGTTAATTACAAAGTGCTTTCAGATACTTTACCAATTTTACTGTATTCCACTAGGAGGAAGCAGATTGGTCAGCACAGTGTTCCCAATGGACCTGAGTATCTGTGTGCATATTTACAGAAGCTGCTTAGCTAATGGGTCACCATCACTTGCCCTAAAACAATTTATCCAGCTATGGGTCTCCTTGATCGATCAGCTCACTTTACATTCCCAAAAAATGAAGACTCAAGACCCTGCAGTGAACTTAGTCTTTTTATCTCCATCACAATTTTTCAGCTTTAAGGAATGTGTCTTTCAAAAACTGACTGGTGCTTCTATCCCAATTTGCAATTGTCTCAAAAGCCAAAGCAATGGAAGCGAGCGCAGGGATGCCTCTTAGAAATAATTGCCCAAACCTGCTTGCTGTTTTGACTAGAGATACTCTTCTTCCTAATTTTAAAGATATTTTAAAATAATAATAAAACTAAGTTCTGACTATTTGGAAAATTTAGTAATGATAATTATACATATTGAAAAATTGGGTCTCAGTTGGATATCTGAGCTCTCAATGGTAGGGATATTACACAACAAAACTGTTCTGAAAACTTCTCAGTTGAACTTAATAATAGTTTGGTGCTGTAAATAATATTTGTGAATAACTGATTGGTCATGGATTTGGAATGTTATAATTAAGTAATACAACAGAAGAATAAAACTCAGATGGGCTTTGCTGTAGGAGACCTGACATTTTCTACAGCCAAATATATTTTTTTTAAATGTGGGAAGGAGCCCATCAAGATAGAGCAAGTATTTTGCCACTTCAACAGGAAAAGAGAGAAACATGAATGTAATGAAACACAGGAGAATTCAGAATTTTCCAGATTATGCAATTCTGGAACTTACCAAAGTGCCTCATCTCTAAAAAATGCTACATAGAATGCTGTCATTACACAGTAGAGGAGACATCACATAAATATTTGAGTTGCTGAAGTAAGAATCTTCTTCTGGGAAACTGAACTTCAACTACCATAATTTCCAATATGAATCAGCAAGAAAACCACATAAATCCTCAAGACAAATACACAAAATAAACTTTAGATTGACAAAAATCGAAGTAAATAACAAACACTGAAGAACCAGAACAAAAACTCTGCAACGTTTTAATTATCCTGGTCACTGGGTTGTCCTTACATTTTTGAAGCTGGACTGAATTTTGCTGGTGTGAAAAAGAGGGGAAAAATCTCCATTTGTAAAGGGTCCAGGTTTTTTACTACCACAGTTCTGTTGCTAATAATCTTCTATTGCTGTGCCTTGAGGAAAGGAGTTTGGAAAGCACCTTGGCTGGCTTAGTACTGCTGGAAGTTTCCAGTGAATTTGTTTATGAAGCTGCTTTCTAGGAAGGCTACTATGGGATTGGGACATTCTTGAGCTAGCTGCTGTTTACATGTAGAGGAGGAAAAAAAGAGAACCCCTCCTAAGGCCTTTACAGAGTAATTACTACACACAAAGCTATGGCAAGTTGGTTTATAGAATGCTGCTTCTTTGATAAGTAACTGCATCCTCACATGGAAGGTAAAATGGGAAAACCTATCAGTTCTAAAAGAATCTACTCCTAATTTAAAGCTGTAGGGGACATAATTAGAATGTAACAGAACCTGCTAAGTGAAGATGTACAACACACGTTGTATCCTCAATACAGACAGCCCCATCTGCCTGATGATTTTATCAGTAGTTGTATTTCTTCAGTTTTGCTATTCATTGCATTATCACTGCTGAATCTCACTCAGGGTCTTTATTGTGTTAAAGGTTTTAAAAGCATAATTCCTGATTTAAAGTGTTTGTGCAGTTATGCTGTGTAGCATGGAAGAGACTTGTAATTTAAATCTTTCTTGCAAGATATGTTTTCAAGTCTGCAGAGAATTTTTCATCTCATAGTCTAACTCCCTAAAGAATCCTACTTTATCTAGATGTGATTATCTTGTAGCTGGAAGCCAGTTGAACACAGTTACAGATTGTAATCATGCAAGGAGAGGATGAAAAAATATTTCTTCCTTCACATTTCTTCCTTTACACAAGGAATAGCAACATTAATAAACCAACAATGGGAAAAGCAGATGATTTTATTCTTGCCTGTATATGAAGTAACATAGTGATTGAGTGATACCGTAGTTGAAATAAAAAGTCACTTGTCAGAAGTTAAAATGTGTGATGAAAAAACATAAAGAGTAGAGATGAAAATTAAATGTTCATTCCTTTATTTTGATATTTCTATTTCTACCATACCAATATATTTCTGTAACTTTTTCCTATGCAATGGAATGCTTCACATCAAATGTTCTGGCTACAGTGATCCATTATTTCAGGGTGCTCTATGTACTAGTGCATCCTTCTTTCAGTCATCTTATAAATCAGTTTTGCCACTAGAAAAGGTAATATCATAGGTTTTTCTTCAAAAACTCATTTGCTAACTAATCAAAGCAGGAGGAAAACCTCTCTGAAGTTTGTCAGGTAAGAATAAACCAACAGTAAAGTGACCTTAAGTTATTCTGTATAAATCACACAAGAAAAAAACCCCTCAGGCTATAGAAACAACTGAGAGATCAGAAGAGAATCTGGCTTTCCAAATGCACTGCACAGTCAGTCACCTGAGGCACAGTGACTGTCCGAGCACTGAGCGCTGGAGCTGCACACAGAGCCTGAGCATCGCTGGCTCTGACACAGCCCCAGTGAGCACAGCTGGGCTCTGCGACATTGCTGGCCTCTGCAACACCGCTGAGGTGCAAAGGGCTTTCACTGAGCACTGCCAGTGAGCAGTGGGAAAGATCTCCCCCCGAGATTTTGTTTGTATTCACAGATTGTGTTCTGTTTGCTTCTTAAATCAGAAGCTGTGATGGGAAGGCTGAATAGAGAGAAACATGCGTTACACCTCAGAGATATGATGTGTGTAGGTATGGGTGAAAAGGCTGTTTCACTCACCATGGTCTATAGGTAGCTTGGCTCGTTAGGTAGGCCTGTGATATTGGAGTTTAGGGAAGGTGATGGCTGTGATAGTTGTTCAGTCAAAAAACCAGGTGCTGAATACAGATAAAAAATTCCAGCCCACGTTTCTCTATCAGTCAGTTTGGGGGCAACTGGTAACAGCAAAAGTGAAGAGACCTGAAATAGACTTCAAAATATTTATCTTAGGTTCTATAATGCACCTTTACTGGTACAGAACCACAGTGAGTGCCTGTCCCTGTGCTGGCATGGGCAGACACCAGTTGCACACGTGTGCAGTGCTGGCCCTCAGTGGGGTGCAGGGCTGTGAGAGGCTCAGCTGCCACCCCTGTGTCCCTGAGGGCCAGCCCCGAGGTCACACATGCAAGGGGTAAGCAGCCCCAGCTCTGCCCTTGCCCAGCTGCAGGGCTGCCTTGCACCAGTGAGCCCAGATGTTTCACTTTAGGAAAGACCAGCCATGTTTGTGGTTGTTGCTTTAGGACTGGCTTGAACGAGACTATGTAGAATGTCCCAGTGTCTGAGCTTTCGCGTAATTAAAAACAACCTCCTATGGATTTGTGCCCACGAAAGTAAAGAATTGCTACATGTCATATGAATTTTATTTTTCTTAGTTCTCTATAGTGCATTCAACCATGGAAAAATATCTATTGAAATACAGAGTTGCTTTCCTCTGAAATGGAAAAAAAACCCCATTTTGCCAGGTTCAAAATTTCAAGGTGCAATTGTAGATTTGGCGATAAATGCTAACGGCCTAGAAGAAGTGAGTGAGGAAGAAATAAAAAGCGAGTAAAGTGTGAACATACACAAGCTGAAAACTTAGCTGAGGTCACCAATAATTTCTGGAAATTGCCAGTAAATGCTATTTCATGCTTATGTTTTTTTTTTTTATATCAAATGATATTTCACATTTTTTTTCTTTATCTTTCTTTTCCGCTAAAAATCTCAAATCTCTTTTTTCAGACTGACTTTCAAAAAGCCCTTACTACTATACTATAGTTTTACACCATTTTGCACCAAAGACACAAACCAATTACTCACCTCTCACAACTGCACAATATTTAATGTGTTTTTAATACTTCTCTAATTAGCGTAACACAGCTTCAGGATCCCTGTGTTCCTGATCTCCATTTAAATTAGAGCCATTATGCATTATATACATAAACCTCTGAACCTCTGCAATGAAAAGGCTGCACTTGGTCTTTGAGTGGTGAGTAAAATCTAATAATTACTTGGGCAAATGATCCATGAAACACTGTCAACTGTACTGTGCCCAAATCATAGTGCCACTTAATATTTTATTGCACTACAAGATTTAAACATTACCCCAAGCTTTACTTTATTCAGTGTTATAAATTGAGAGAACATTGAATAGATAATGAATTAATGACAGTCTTACACACATCTTTTGAGACAGGTGTCCTTATGACAGCACAAATAAAATCTAAACAAATCAGACATAAGTAAAAGATTTTCAAGATTCAGTAATGGTAATTATTTTAGAAATTCCTAAATCACTGTTGTACAGAAGGTGGTGGATTTCTGAGAAAAATATTAGTGACACCAAGAGACTTTCATTATGAAAAAGGAAGGATTGAATATACACAGTTTACAGAAGGAAAATAACATAGTGACTTTATTATGTACAGGAGTTAAAAAAATTGTAATTAAATGTCAGTAACTCTTGAGTTCTCAGATTACACAACTGTTGTCACACATTGAACTAAAACACAAAGTCAGGTGTCAGGTAAATCAAGTTCACTGGTTAATTGGCTCGTTCTTTCAGTCACCAATGAATTCACTTCACCAATGAGGTATTTCAATGATTGTCAAAATTGTAGCAATCATAATATGGCAGGCTCTTTCTTTACCTACAAGAAGTCAATATTCTGAAGAATTTAGTCTGGTCTAAATATTGAAGGGGTTTGCAAGTTCAAGAAAACCTGTGGCAGCCCATTATAAAATTGCTACAATAAGAGAAGTTTCTCTCCAGTTCTCAGATGAGTGGGTGCTTTGTATTCTGAAGTGTGAAGACCCCTAATCCCATCTCATTATCAATATAAATGTCTGACTTTATAAAGGGCTCTACTAAATCCATGGCTTTAACCACATCTGATAGCATTAAGTGTCACATATTAGCTATGGACCAAGAACATAACTTTGTTTTATTCACCTTTGAATCTTCAAATGTGCCAACCTTTAATATCACTGAGTATCACGTCATTATTATATTGACAAAGGGATATATAAGGATCATTTTCTCTTTTCAACCTCAAGAACATGCCAGGTGTCATAAAAACTTCTATATGAGTTTTCTTCAGAACTCTATGTAACAGCAAAATCCTGCTTTCAGAAATAGTGTTCAGGACAGTTGAAGATGTTAGTATAAACCACCTGTCTATGGAAAGTCTTCAAACCCCAGAGATCTGAGGCATTAAAATGAAAAAAAGAGTCTGATTCAGCAGAAATTCAGAAAAGAAGTATTTTGAGTCAAGAAAGCAAGAACCAAAAATGTTTTGAACTCCCTCTCCAAGTATAGAAGCATTGCTGGATACTAACCTGCCATCAATCTATGTGGAAGACAGACTCGTGCTTCTGGTTATTATTCATGCTGAACTAATTAATGAATAATTCAAACATTCTCTAAATTTCAGAATGAATCCCCTTGAGATCCTGAAACAGCAATATTTTTGTCCCTCTTTTGAAAATGCAGTGTAAATATTGAATTTAACATATAAAACAATTTAATATTTTATATCAAAATACATAAATCCCATGGTCTTATTTACAAGAAACTTCTACAGTAGGTCTTCACTGGAGCACCTGATGTTGCCTTTAAATGAGCTTGTATTACCATTAAAAGGTAATTATGATCAGAATAATGTAAATTAGATTAGAGAATAACCTGCTGTAAAATAGGGCATGAAATGAACTATAGACAAACATGTTAGAAACCATTTTAGAATTTTTATTGGAGTAGCTCAGTGAAATAGTGACACAAGTGCTCAAGAACAAAGAAAAGAGGAATTCATACCTGTACCGTAATTGGAGATTGACAGGTACCCTCGATGGACATTTAATTTATAATGCAGTTTTCAAACGTAAAATGTAGTTTGATGAAACAGCTGAATGTGTTTAGCACAGACAGGGCCCTTGCTGGGCCTTGAGAGTTTCCAGGTGCCTACCTGGGCTTGGTTCAGTCTCCTCTAGAAATAAGGGACAATTTAGAATATCAGCCCTGAGCTTGACTCTTCTAAATTGGGATGTGGTTACCTCTTGGGATATGGATCAGTCTTGTGCCTTAGTAATTGAAATCCAAAAATTAGACCTCTTAAAGTGTCAGAATCTCTAAGTGTGTAGACAGGAAAAGAAAGTCATCCAAACTTTAACAAACATGTTAAGTTTGGGTTTATTTTTTAAACAGCATCCTTGCTATGGCAAACAATGATGGAGAAGAATGATAACATTTCTCGTGTCTTGACTATCTCCTGTTATGACTCTGCTGTCTTATGAGAATTGCACCTTCCCCAGCAGACTGTGTTACTGGATCATACGGATTGCAGAGCCAGTAGGAACATCAATATTTCAATCAGCTTCTTCACACAGTGGTGCTAGTTCTGTTCCATGGGACATAGCTATTTCTTCATTGTAGTTTTGTTATTTTTTGTTATATCAAAGTGCATCAATTATGTATCTGTTAAAAGAGTTCTTTAATTATGCCAAATTATGATAATGAGAACGTTGTACAGAAGATTTGACTTTTTTATCTCTGATGCCTCAAAATATCTATGGCAAAGAGAGCACATTGAGTCACTGTCCCTGAGCAGCACTGAGAGCAGGGTACAAGAAGTAAGATGACTTGTGTTTCTTCATTCCCTGTCCATTCCAGTCCCTGCTCCTCAGGCAGCCTCATGGAGTGGTTTATGCCAGTGACTGGCCTAAAAGATCCAAAAAATTTCTGCCAGATTGGTTGCCAAAATTATCCACCTTCAGCCTCAAGAGGTCTAGCCCTTTCATAGAAAATCTCTTGGGAAGAAGACTAATAATAATCAAACACATTGCAAGATGGGCAACGGCTGTTTGTGGGGAGCATGAGGGGTGGGACTAGGTAAGTCCTGCCCTAAATCTCTGCTTATAAGTATGTTTCAAGCAACTTGACAAGTTCAAGGTGATGAATGATAATGCCAGTGAAAACCTCCTGTTCCCTCTACCAAGAGGGTACTAGACATTGCAAATGCATGCTGCTTTCTGTCAGATCTGGACATACCAGTGTGATCCTCACAGGCTTTAACCCTGTAAAAAGCCCTGTGTAGAATTATTTTTTTTCTTCTTTTATTATAGTTCACACTGCATGAAGCCAAACCGCACAGCACTGTAAGTATGTTCTGTGGCTCTGTCCTAAATCCATGCTCCTCACTGACAAAAACCAAGACCAGGTCCCATTTCAGCTTAGGAGCTGCCATGAAATTTCATTGGTTATTGCTAGTAGAAAGCAGTAGGTGGAAGCTATTTCTTATTCCTTCTGGGGTTTAGGATATAAACCTATAGGATCCTGTAGGATATATGATTGAACCTCCAGCATAAATCTACAGATGTATCAAGATCTACTTCACTCCCTGCCCAGTTTTTCATTTCCTTTCCCTTGAAGGCATAACAACCTTCTAAAGGAACGTATTTTATTTTTCAAGCACTGAGATCTGATTAAGAAGACTTACACAGGCACAAGTTGGATGTATAAAAGAGAGTCCTACTACAGTATTTCTGAACAGTTAGTGGAAGTAGCATCTCTAGGACAGACAGATTTGGTGTATCTCATAAAGGGCACTTTTCTAAAGGTTAAGGATTGCATATGCCCAGTTACTGGACATGCTGTTCCCATTACAGGGTCTTTCATAATTGTTTTGTCTTGTTTACCAAATAAAATTTCCCATTCTGCAGGATGAGGTTTGATAATTTTTAAAATCTAAAGCTACTACTGTAGCTTTTAGTTTAAAGGATTAAATGGAAAATTGCCTTAGATGTTTTCTGGGTGAGGTGAATGAATGACAATTAAACTGATGAAATAGAAATGCAGTTGTGAGGTATTGGCTGCTTTCTCGGGGAAAATTTACATGAAAAATGAATGGGTTTGATTTGAAAAATTGAGACATTTGTACAAAAGATTTTGGCTTTAGAACAGCTCTGACATAGTGACAGTGGATTACAGGGAATATAATTCTTCAATGTGTATGTAAAAACATCAAACCATGGGACAAATAATTTTTGTCTAACTCATGTGCATACATATCAAATTAAACAGAAGGATGAATAAGGCAAGCATATGGGATTTTGCTAGTTGAAAATAGCACTAAAAACTGTTACGTCTCCTTTTCCTCACATTTGCTCAGCACTGACTCCTGTCAATACGGTGTAAATGCAGAGTAACTGCACAAATAACTTTGGCCTACATTGTTACTCACTGGGCACGGCTGTCAGTCCCTGGCACCACCCTGAACATGTTTTGTAGGTTTTATTGATCTTTCAGTGTTTGAAGAGCTTGGAGAAAGAGCGGCCTTTTCTTTTCTAAGCATGAACAATTCTGTCAGAGGAATCATAAATATTTGCTTATCGATAAACCAAATCCATGTGATACGATACTTCATAAGACACAGTATTTACTAACATGAATTAACTGATAATAAAAAGGAAGAAAGTAAACTCAACTTTCCCTGTAAGAAAAAGCTGATTATTTCACTGCAAGTTACACTTTTCGTTCTTTTTTTTTTCCCAAAGTCTATGATAACTGATTGAATGACATTTTTTCTTTTGTGTGGTATACTAGGGCTTCTTCAGCTGAACCAAGGGCTACCAGGGGGTGAGCAGAGCTGGAACTGAGGAGTAATGAGTGATCTGTCCTCACCTCTTGCATGAGCAATGCTCACACAAGCAGTTTGGCAGTTGCCAGCTCTGTGCTGTTCCAGCCACCTCCTTTTCCTATAGGGATCTTTAACCTGGCCAGGGTACAACACTTCTGTGCCTAGTGATGGAAACAAAGCAGCTATATCAGACCTGAGAAGTGAGCACTAAGCTTAAACTGACCTTAAATGTACAGGGTTTGTGAAGGCAGAACAAAACTACTGATTAGTAGAAAAGCAGGTACAACACCTCCAGATTCAGAGTAAATTTACAAATCCCTGTCACCTGTGCAGTTATATTTGCATCAGAATGTAGCAGTCGCTTGATAGTCCTTATCACTGTGACAACGTGTGTAGAACAGGGAATGAGAAACAGCCTGCGGTCAAAGCTGCTGGGCAGGTCTGGGTGAGAAAAACACAATGTGATTTTTATGGCTAAAGCTAATGTGGACATTGGAGCAAACGTCACTATTCCTGTAAAGGTGTGCAATGGGATCTCTATACACCTATCATTCAGAGTTTTGCAGTTTTAGAAAACAGATACCCTTGCATGTTATGCTGGGCAGGATTCTGTTAGAGGTGAAAGATCCATGTCCTGAACCACTGAGAGAGACTGCTATATTGTTTCCTACACACCAGCATTAGATTCAAAAATTCTCACCACAGCCCTCTAGTGTTGTGGGCCAGGACACGGGCGGAGTGAAGTGGCTTTGCAGTAATGCATTGCAATCAGAGAGAGATTTGACAAGAGGCTGGAAAATATTTTTCCAGCAATAGGACTGATTAGGCATTCACAGCTAGAGCTGAAGCACTGTAGAAATGCAAATAGATTTGTTCTCTATAATGGCAACAATTACTGCTTTGCTTCATCCTATGGCTGGATCAAAGCAGAGAGAAAAGGACTGACATTTCTGCAGAGTAGAATTGCTCCTTCATTCTTTCCATGCTCCCAGGTTTTTAGGTATACTGGACAAAGTACCCAAGACTGCACTGCAGAGTAGCCTTTTAGGGATGCAGTAATGAGCTCTACAGTCTAATAGCTCTTTTATTGCTCTAACTCCTTCAATTCATCACTTCAAAGATCAGAGAAAGATTGTATTCCTAAATGAGCAAGACTGAAGAACATTCCCTTCTTGGGAGGACATTGCTACAAATTAACTGATACTACATCAGTGAGCATTGCCCACTATGAACTTTGGTAAATTTTGGGTTTGGTTTTATGCAGTAGCTGTAGCCAAATTTGTTTAACACTGTATTGGGTTTGTGTGGAAGGGTTTTGGCTGTGGAAGGGGGTAAAGGAGTGGCTTCTCTAAGAAGTTGCCAGAAGCTTGCCCTGTGTGTGATGGATCAAATGCCAGTCTGATCTCAGATGGACCTGCCACTGGCCAAGCCTGAGCTCGTTGGCAATGGTGGCAGCAACTCTGGGATAAGGTATTTCAGAAGGGGACAAAACCCTGTGCAGACAGAGACAGGAGCAAAGATATGTGAGCCAAACAGCCCTGCAGACACCATGGTCAGGGAAACAGGGGAAGGAGGAGGATGCCCAAAGGATGCAGTGACCACGTGGGAAGTGCATGCTGGAGCAGAGCAAGAGTGTAGGGAGTCCTCCTGCTGAGGAGGAAGGAGCAGCGGGGACAATGTGGGATGGACTGACTACAACCCCCATTCCCCATCCGCCTGTGCAGCCCAGGGAAGGAGGGAGAGAACTCATGAGTGGCTAAGCCAGGGAAGAAGAAAAGGGTGGTTTTAAAATTTGGTTTCATTTCTCATTATTCTACTCTGATTTAACAGGTAATAAATTAAGCTAATTTCCTCAAGTTGTGTCTGTTTTGCCCATGATGGTAACTGGTGAGTGATCTCTCTTTGCCCTTATCTCGACTCAAGAGCCTTTCATTGTATTTTGTCTCCCCTGTCTAGCTGAGGAGAGCAGGGACATAGTGGCATTGGTAGACACCTGGCATCCAGCCAGGGTCAACCCACCACAGAGTGTCTGTTTAGATGTCACTCTAAGCTGTAAATTGCAGAAATATTTTCTTTCCCTTTTAATCTCATATGGAGAACTGATTACTCAAAATGTTTGCCAGTAGCAGTTTTTTCCATAGGTTGAACCACAGTTCATCAGATACTGTGTATGTCACATTAAAGAAGCCTTTCTTAAGTCAGGCTGGGTCTCCACAGATGGAAAAAAATCTTGAGACTACTCACAAAAGTAAAAAGTGCTTCAGAACTAAGTAAACATTATTGTTTTAGGCTGCCTGTTGGTATAGCTCCAAGTAATTAAGTATTTCTGGAATTTCTTGACAAAACTTTAAAAACTGGCCTTAAATTCTCTACTTCCTTCAGTTTGGAGTTCTTGCTGTGTTAATTTTGTATTATACTTTCTACATTACATTTCAAGTTTTTTACACACACAGCTTTCTTTCATGGCAATCTCTTCTGTACAATAATCACTGACTAGTCTGTGGGAGCACTGAAAGAGTCGTTACAGAATTACTCACGCTCCCCAAGCTGAAGGCAGTCATGGGCTGTACAAGGAGACAATAATGCCAATGTTTTCTCTAGTAACTAAATGTACAGGGGAAACCAAATGGAATACGAGAGACAAGACAGGAGTGCAGCAGAGCTGGCTGCAGCTAAGCAATAGCATGAGCAACAAGAGGTCAGGGAATACATCTCAATCCCACACGCAGTCCAGGTGCGGCCCCAGAGCGGGCAATGCCCAAGGGATCCTGGTCTGGCTGCAGACCTGGGCGGGGGGGAGCCCCTGGCATCCCAAGCCTGGGTGGCTGTGCTTTGCTGTCCCTGCAGCTGGGACAAGACAGGAGCTTGCACCAAAGCTTCTGGTTTGTCACCACCACGCAGTGTATGACTTGACCTGACCTAAGGAGTCCCCTAGAATGAATAATTCCTAATTTTCCTGCTTTTCCCCATCTAGTTGCCACTTGAGCCTGAAGAATACCCATCTCTTGTTTGTCCTAGAAGGACAGTTTGTATTTGCTTTTGCTGATTGAAAATATTCAATCTCAAATTAATTTTAGAGAGCATTGGAACTTCTAAAGGATAAAAAACTGATCCAGGAGCTCCATTTACATTCACTGAGGCCTGAGTATATTCAAGGCATAGAAAGCAGAACTGCCTGCAACACCTTGCCAGGAGAAAAAGCACAGATGAAAGGAGGAATCACAGCACTAAGGATTTTACACTTCCATTGCACTTTGATGTTCGGCTCTCGCTCCCTCCCTCCCTGAAGCAAGCTAACGCCATGGTGTGTGACTACATGCTTCTAAGTGGTTGAATCTGCCTCCAGGCACTCTCCTCCTAGTCTTCCGTGCTACATTTGAAAGATCATCTGCCTCCCCAGCATCTGTTCATGAGTGATGACGATCAATGCTAAAAGGAGAGAAAGGGCATCCCAATGGCAATTTTATCAACTGAAAATCATACACGAGGCTTTCAAAATGGGCCAGCAAGAGGAAATTAAGAATAGGTTAGACTATAATGATCAAACAGATCAAAGAAGTGAGAGAAGCCGGGGAAAGCAACTCAGACATTTTTTTAGAGGCAGAAAGCCCTGCAGAAAAGGAAGTATGAAGGCACAAGTATCTCAGCACAGCATCTTGGCACTGCACTGTTACATATTCCCTTGAGACAGCATGGCTTATTTAGTATCACTATGGAAAAAAGAAAGTATTCCAGCAGGGATATTTGCTGAATAATACTGCAGTGTTTCCATCCCTAACATGTTAAAAAGCCACCAAAAGATAAATAATAAGTCCTTAAACAAGATTTTTATTAAATGACATAGTTTGTATTCTTTGGATTGTTCAGCTTTTAGTTTGCATCTGGATCATGTTTTTTGTCATAATGAGGCACTAAAAAAGTAATTCAATGTGATGTTTTTGTACACAAGGAATATCCTCAAGAGTAGTACTATAATTAAATTATCAAAGATAACAAGGTTGGCAAATAAAACCAGGTTTGATAACACAGAGGTGTGGCACTCCTCTGAAACTTGTTGCCAGGCTTCAGCCATCTGTCCTGGCTGTTATGGAATGTTTTTGTCCTTGTAACACAATGGGGATAGTTGTGGTTGAAAAGAGATATGTAGGCAGCTTGAATAATTAATTCTTTCAAAGCAGAAGCCACACAGGGGCCAGTAACTAATGACCAGAGGAAGAACACAGAGGAGATAGAGTTTTGAACAGTATGGCTACTGCCACCTTGTTTACAGCCCATGACAAGCTCACCTCGAGGCGTGGCATTTTTTTCTCCTTGGCAGAAAAGTCCCTCCTGAGGCTCTGTAACCAGGAGGAGTATTATCTGAGAAGCTTTGTGGAAGTGCTTGTCCTTCATAGAGCACTTGTGGGCAATTGTTTGGAAATGTTAAAACAGTGTGCTCTACTGATGTGGAAGCAGTCTGCCTGGATGCTCTGCAGCTTTCCCAGGTCAGCTGAATGGAAGAACAGCCTGGTCTAAACAATCTGTGAGAAAAACTGAGACATAGTTGAGAGATAATGATGCTCCTTTAGTACAGGCATCACACATGCTGTTGGCCAGACTGTGGTGTGAGGGACACTGAGGGAGTGCTTGGGGACACTTGGGGCAGACTGATTCCCAATTATTTAATTTTCTTGTCTTAGTGGAGTACCTGAACAGACCACCTACTGCCTGTCTGAGAACAACTGCTGTTCCTGTAGTAATGTCAGTACATGGCAAGTCACTATGTCATTGACAGATTAATCTCTTTCAACTTTATATCTATATATCTATCTCATCCTTGTCATATAAAAATAATACAGAACATCCGCACCATTGAAGAGAGAGTTTTGGGGGGAGAGGAAGTTCCTTTATGTTACTTTATGGGTCTTGGCTCACGGGCAAAATACAACAAAATTTATGTGCTTACAGCTATCATTAGATCTTAATTTTTGGCAGGTTTAACTACTACCTTCTCTTCCCATTTATTTTTAAGTGAGTTCTGTGTTCATGAATGTGCCAGTTTGACGGCCCCAAAGACAGAGAGCATCTGTTTGCCTATAAAGGAAATATATTTACAACATTCACTTCCACAAACTGCTCCCAAAAGAGCGCTTCAGTCACACACTTGAGGGCTAACAAGAGGATCAGTAATGTGAAACCCCTGTCATCTTGCCAAGATTACTAATGAGGCTGCAATTTGCCACTGAGAGGTTGCAACTGTAATGGGTTTTGCAGTCTACTCTTTTTGCTGGGAGGGCACAGTAACAACTCCTCCAGGCTCCTGAGTCACATCCAGTCCTTCAAGTGTTCCCACAAACCAGTGTAATTTTGTTAGTGATGACCTTAAATAGTTGTGCCACAACTCCAGTAACTAAGACCATACTTAGAAAACTAGGTGAAAACATCTGAAAATCAGGCTGACTATTAAGATTCTGGCATTCAGACAGAGCGGACAACAGTTTTAGCTAAAAGACTCCCTCATATCCCCAAGACATCCCGAATTTTCCAAGAATTGTGTCATTTACTGTGTTGTTCAGAATCCCTGGGTAGATCAGTGCCTGAACAGTGACATGCAAAGGTTGTTGCTTGTTTAGTAACTTGTAGTATACTCAGTACAACTTGTGCTCAAAGAGGAGTGTCTCCGCTGCTGCAGACTTTGGGAGCCGCTCTGTCACAAGATGAACAAGAGCACTGGCACTGGCTCTTCCTGATTTGGAACCGGAGCTTTGCCTGAGCGTTATCCTGGACCTGGCCGTTCCAGATGTGGAGTTTTGCCCCCAGGACTAGCCTAGCGAAGCTCTAAATAGAAACCAGGTACTTGAAAGAAAGTTTTATTGGAGAAACCGCACAGTTTCCTTCCCTCGCGGAGGTTTCTCTGCAATGCCCGAGGCGGTGCCGGACCCGCCGCTGGCTGCGAGCGGAGCGCGAGCACCACTCGGTGGTCACTGCAGGCGGTGCAGGGCAGCCCCGGGACCCCCGAGCGCGACTGTGAGCGCAGTTCTGCTTATTCCTCCCCGAAGTGCTGCACGCTGCTGTTAAATACCATTGTCTGCTGCTTCTCTCCTGGTTTATTCGTGTTTTAAAAGCAGTCACGATGCCTTTTTCCTCCCCTCTCTGACGCGTGGGAAGCAAAGCCGATGGCTCGCGTGACTGTGATAGGAGTTAAAGGGAACAGCCACGTGTGCAGTGAGTTAAACTGTGCTCAGCAGCAAAACGGGGCCATTCAGAGTCTGAATGAAACCAGAAGTGAGGGTCTCGCACAGGTCTGATGGAGGATCAAATGGTCCTTTGGCTGCAGCTGAGGGCTGCTTTGGAAAGGTGCCAAAATAGGATGGGGATTTGGACAGGAATGCAGCTCCTGAGTATCCCAGCTACATCAATAAGGCCTCTTGCTCTGGCTGTGCTTGTTGGTGCTGGCCTCACCAAGGCTGTGCTCCCCTCCACGATACATGACTTTTTGAAGCATCTGAATGGTGATGGCAAGAAGTGCTTTTCGGATATTTGGGTTGTGCAGCAAATGGTGAAGCACAGCCCAGGGCAGGGCAGGGGGCTTTGGAGTTGTCTCCCAACTCTGTCATATCCTGTAACCTGTCAGCAAATACATTTTTTCACATCTAAAGTGAGATAAATACACTGCTTCCTAGAAATCAAGCTGAACTCAAAAAGTACTTTAACATCTTTGTCTTCAATTTCTTTATAAGCCCAACGTCCCAGCCACTGTTCATCTTGATGGTCATTCATTAAACTTGCTGCAATTTATCGTCATAGTCCAATGTATGGAATATGGAGCCAAATGTAATGGAGTTCTCAGACACTGAGTTTTCAGAAGAGAGCCAAGAGGAGAGAAATACTTTGATGATTCATTGTCAGCTTAAGACTCAGAAACAACCAGGAGCTGAAAAAAAGCTCTGTATACTATTTAAATGTCATCAATCTCTCACTGTGGAGAATCTGGCTACGTGATCAGACCAGCTTTTGTAGATTCTGTCCCCACTGAGCATAGGATCTGTCCCAGTGCCATCATGAAAACCTACGTGTTTATGGAACATTTCAGCCTAATAGTAGTTGTGCTGTGTAAAAAATTTGTCAGATGCAAGTGCACTATTTGATCAAGTGGCTCAGAAGAGGGATATGCAAAATTGGTGGTGGGTGGGAGAACAAAGCATCCTTTGAGTTGGCATGTTATGAAATATTTAAAGTAACAGGTAGGAGATCTGCATCACCCTCTCTCTTTCTGCTGCAACAAGCTACTGCCTGTACACTTCCAAATATTACTCAGTATTGTATCTATCTAAGAGTAAACCAAACAGTCTGAAGAGACTAGAGGTTGCAGGCAGCTCCCTGCTACTGAAATAGAATAGGTTTCTCCTTCTCTGTTTTAAATTTCTATTACACCTTTCCCTGTGAAGCAGCTCAAAGCCCTTTGCAACCAACACACAAACTCCTGTGTGCATGACAGAGGTCACGTTGTTGCCCATTTTGATTCAGAAGGAAACGTGGCTTGGCAAAGCCATACAGGTATGCACAGCATGGGCTGAACTGGAGATACCCTCCTCAGTCACAGGCTTGGTGTGCAGGTTTCTCAAGCAGTCTGGAAAAATACCTGTATGAGACGGAAAATGAACTAATACATTAGAGTCAATATACCTCCTTCTCTTTCTGCTTTCATCTCCTCTAGCCTGGAATTTTTCTGAGAAGATAGTATGTACTGAGAAGGACAGCTGATGTAATGATAAGGGGCCATGAGGGATGCATATTTTCCATTTCATGAGCTCTGTAAAAATGTTTTCCCTAGAAGTCGATATAGAGACTGTGAGACTAGTCTTGCAAACTTGAGATTTCCAGAAGTGCTGCAGCCAAGGAAGCTGTTGCACAGGTGTGTGGGTGGTCTATAGCCAGAGAAATAGAGGATGGCAGTCTTTGGAGGCCACACTGGGTATCAATTCTTAAAGGATCCATGAATATCAGAGAAGAAAACATTAAGAGATCTATTCAAAAGTATTCATTCCTGCAGTAAAAGCTTTGGCTTTCAAGGCAACTGGGAAGACACTTTGTAAAAAAACCCAACCAACAAAACAAACAAAAACCTCACAAACAAACACTTCCCTCCAGGGTGGGTTTCTTCTTGGGAAATATCTGGACTTGAGTGTTTTGCCTGTTTTGCAACAAATGCCATTTGCATGTTTTTCAGAAGAGAACATAATATAATTCTTTTTATGGATTCCTGAAGAACCTATTGGGTATCAAATGCCAAATTAAACATTTTTTTTTTCGTTTTAGATGAACCTCCTGTTATTCCAGGTTCTGCTTGTCTCTGCAGCCCCACACCTTTGATGTTCCCTATAATACATTTCTTTCAGAATCCTTAGTATGCTTGAGGCTTCTTCTGGATGATGCAAATAATTACACCCTGCTGCTTACCACATCTGTTTACGAGAAGAAAAACGGTTTTCTGCATGATCAGCTCTGCTGCAGTAAACAATGTCAGATGTTTATTGCGAAATAGCCACATATTCTGACTGAACTTGCAGCAACACATACTTGAAGGCATCAAAGTACTCTTAGAAGAACTTTCCACTCTGTGGGTATTAGTGGTCTGGGAAACACTGTTTTATATCAGTGTCTTGATTTAACCCAGCTTCTTATCCATAATTTCACAAGTCATACAAATAGGAGGCTTTTTTTTTGTAAATACTTTATAAATTCTAGAAATGCCAGAACTCTCTCTGAGTTATGGCTATGAGGAAGCCTTTTCCCTCTTTACTCCCTGTGCAGAATTCCCCAAACCAGGTATCACAGTGGGTGTATATTTTAAAGCTTCTCTAAACTCATCCTTTACTAAGCCATTGTGGATTCACCAAACACCTTTGAACAAAAGTGATAAGCAGGAACTACCCCTTGCAACTGCAGCAATGAGTTGCAGGTGGCAACTCCACAGACTGCAATAGAATCATCTCAGATTTAGACTGACCAAAGAATCAAAGCTACTGCATTGGGGAACTGAACTGCGCATAAACAACTCAACACCAGCTCTTTTCCATCTGGGGCTCATTGTTAGGCTGCCTTCTTTGGAGGACTCTGGAAGGACTTAGCTTGATTTTTCAGCTATATCATCTCTGTTGAGTTTCCTCAAGGCAATGCAAAACTGGGGCAATACTGTCTCATGACTGAAGGAAAATGCCTGTATTCATTCCAAGATGGGACATGAAAGCAGCCAACCCCCCCACAAAAAGGTACCAACACAGCACTGTACTCTTACAAAAGTTATACTACATTCAAATTAATGTCTGCTCACTAGTTTTGTCTTTATTTCCTCTCTTAGGCTGAATATCTGGCTTCAAAAGATCATTAGAAATTATTGAAGTTGGACATCTGGTGTTCAGAGGGTTTTACCATAGAGGAGGACAAATGGGTCTATATATAATTTTTCTCTTTCTCCCTCAGTTAATTTCTGCAGCACTAAGATGCTTTAACACTCCCGCTCACCAGTTTCTATTTGTACCAAGAATAAAGCTTTTATTCTTGCATGTGGGGAGGTTAAGCATTTGCTGTTTACAGGTGGTGTGGGGAGGAAAGATGGACCTGGGGTTTTTTTATGTGTCATTTGATGGGAACATGTGGTAGAAAATATTTTATTAGAAAAAAATACTACTTTCTTTGAACATTAACTATGTCTAAATTATTACAGAAGTTATTATCTGGGATAGATGATAGGCAAGAGCCGAGCTGGTGTAGCAGCAGATAAACCTTGTAAAGGTATTTGCTTAGTTTATGGAGAGCTCAGAACTCTCTTAACTGAGAGAAGACTTTTTTTCTGTTACTCTTAACCTGGCCCCATTTTGCCTTGCAGAAACAGTTCCACAATCCAGAAGAATCCCACAGCACTGCACAATCAATTCAAGCCAAACAGCATTTGGCTGTGCTCTGCCAAAGCACACGGCTCCAAGTGTTTCGTTTCCAAGTTGTAAAGTCTATCCATAGCCCTCTGGTGGGAAAGAACAGTCAGATTGTAAGCTCAGTGCTGTTTCACATCCGCAGATCGATCCCATTTGTATATTCCACTGAGCTCCAAACAGAATGTAATAAACACACTCATAACCTAACTAAGCCTCAGCTCGCCTTTGCCAAAGTACCAAAATATCTATGAAAACGACCAGAAATCCCAGCCATGCTCAGTAACCACAGCCATGGCCTGCTGACCCTCCAGGGTGTGCGCTGCCTGCTCCATGCTCAGAGGGAACCTGAGTCGGCACTGTCACCACATCTGTACACACACAGTCCCACCCACGTTCCATTGGGGCCACAGCAAACACTTGTAGGGGAGAAGGGACTGTAAAACAAGCTGACTTTTCCGGACAAAATGAATACACCACACATGCTACAAAATGTTACACTTTTGACAGTTTGTTTTGAAAGACTGTTTTCTACTAAAAATTTTAATTGTAACTAGTCTTTTTTAATGTTATGCCAGTGGGAGGAATTTCTCTCCTAACTTTTAGAATTGTGTTTGGATAGGTATAAAAATGAGACAACTAAATCTCTGACTGAACAATTGTACCGGAATGCATCTTACCCATGTAAACTCTGTAAAGAACATTTCTTGCTACTGCTGCATTTGAGCAACAATGTTATTAACTCAGCCCAACCCTTCCTCACTTAGGAGGCACAAAGAGGGGCTGCCAAAACAGTGCAGTTAAGAATGAAGAAAAATAATTCCATCATATGAAGTTGGAAACTTGATTCCACATTTGTATGGAAAACGTCTACTTTCATAGAAAGGCTATGGTGGAAAACACAATCTCATGTCCTTTTTTTCCCTACAAAAATATCTGGATTGGTGTTTGATATTTCTTAATATTTCTTTCTTTCTCTCTTTTATAAGTTTTTACTTATATATGTGTATGTGTGTGTACAAAAACAAAAAAAATGTTCTGGTTTTTGAAATGAAACCATTTAACATTCAGTTTTTAAAAGAAAGAATTTAGAAAATATTTATTACATTTTATTGAATTCTATTATTATAGTGTCACCATTTAATGCTCATATGCAGAAGCATTTGAATATTCATTTGTAGAATGGTGAGGAATGGCAAGGGAAAGGATTCTTGGACTGCTTGTGAGAATCAAGTATGATCATGACTTAATCCTTACACTTGAATTTAAATGTCAGAAGAGACTTCTTTGTCCAAACTGTTAGTCACCACAGTTAAATTCAGATGCACAAAAGAAGTACTTTGATTCTATGTGGGTTTTTTAATTAGCTAAATTTTAAGCACTGATTACCATGGAACAATCTGATATGCTTTTTGTAAAGCAAGTACTCCTGTGCTCACAGACATACTGGAATTAATAAGGCCAAACTAACTGAGGCTCCTGTTGAAATGTGGCAAAGTCCTGCTTCCCCAGCCAGAGAAGGTTATGCAAGCTGAGTACCTAATATAAACACCAACATATTTCCCTTTAAAACAGTGATCATCTTAGAATGACTCTTCCTGACACCAGTATTATCAGTTGTTTGTATTTCATAACTTCACTTTCTTGGAACTACAATTACTCTACTTTTTCTGATCCAAACCCCATTTTTTATCTCAGTTTTACCCAAGAAAAATTCCCACTGCAGCCATAAAGACAAATCAAACTTGTCCTAAGTGTCTGAAAATACATTTGTTATTTGAGTTGCACTCAAATTTTGAGAACTTTAAATTCCAGAAAAATCAGGCCTTGCCAAACATACTAGACAGGCTGGAAAAATCTGAGTAAGTGACTGCAAACATGCTGCATTCTGAATCTCGAAATGTGGTTTTGGCATTGCAATTCGGGAGAACCCAAGTGAAACCAAATCAAAAATCACAGATAAGACCAACTTAAAGATGTCATTGCTCTTGTGCACAGGCATCCTGGCTCTGGCTGCCACTGAGAATGCTGAACATCAAGTCAAGATGATTTC
This sequence comes from Sakesphorus luctuosus, assembly GCA_013396695.1. Lineage (NCBI taxonomy): Eukaryota > Metazoa > Chordata > Aves > Passeriformes > Thamnophilidae > Sakesphorus > Sakesphorus luctuosus. Next base: position 444,575 of record VWZD01010852.1, on the reverse strand, counting down.
AAGGGGGTGAAAAAATGCAAATCTTTCTACACCCCCTGCCACTCAGTATGTTGCTCTGATATGTTTCTACCATAGTGTGAAGATTCTTCCAAATACTTGAGCACTCTTCCATTATCAAAATTGAAAATACATCTATGACAGATATCAATTCTGGAAGATGCACCCCAGCACAGTTTATTAAAAACAGAATTTAAGGGAAGGGAACACTATTCCTTGCAGAAGTTGGAAGTCCCTGCCTCTGCTGAAGATGTAAAAAATAAATTAAAAAAAGGCAAGAGGGGCTGATATTCATTTAATTTTTCAGCAGCCCAGTTTTCATGTGCTTGCTGAGTGGCTTCAGCTCAGTGCTGCTTCAGCTTACAATCAGTCGTAATACACAGCTAATATCACAGAACATATTGAAAAGATGGAATAACCCTGTGCAACAGTCCCATAGGAACATGGCTGACTACATAGGTACGTGCAGAAAAGCCCTGGAGCTGAGGGGGATATCAAACTGAGTGGGAGTCAGAAATGGCCTTCACAACAGCAGTGTACCTGCAAACCACACTGTGTTCCTGGAAGCACAGTGAGCAAGCCAAGAGAAGTCTTTTGCTGGCACTGGTGAGGTGGCACCTGGAATAGTGTGTTGGGTTTTGGACCTCCAGTACAGAGAAGACAGACAGGAGACAGTCCAGCAAAGAACCACTAAGATGATTTGGGGGCTGTAACGTATGAGAAGAGATGGCAACTGAGCTTTCTCTTGTAACTAGGAGGGGAGCTGACTGCTGTCTGCAGGTGGTTATGAACAACATGGACAACCTTCTGAGGGATGCATAGGGAAAGGATGGGAGGTAAAGGTTACAAGGTGAAGCAAGGGAAATTCCAATTGGAATTTCAGTCATTGTAGTGAGGGTGGTTAAGACTGGAATAGATTTCCCAGACAGCCAGTGGAATTCACTTACTTGGAGCTATTCAAAAGTCAACCAGACAGGACCATGAGCACCTGGACTTAAATTTGAAGCCAGTCATGCATTTTTAGGAGGTTGGACTGCAGATATCCAGACATAGCTTCCAATCTAAATTATTCTCTGAGTCTCTGAAACTAAAATACTCTGCTACAGCAAGAGACTGTCTGCCCAGTATCAGAGAAAGCCTCAGAGAGACTTGGCCTTTGTGGTTTTTCTTGGGAATAGAGAGCTGTTGCAGTGATCATCCCACACTGTTCTTCAGTAGGCAGGAAGCTGGAACCACTGGCAGAGAAAAGGTCTGTTGAGAGACTGGATCTTATATGATCTTATGTTGTGCAGACTCAGAGTCAGCATCTGAAGGGGACAACTTCAGCAATTCTGCAAAGTTGGTAGGGCTTAGAGTGGGGGAATTTTTCCTCTACTTCATGGGATCTCTCTGCATGGATCCTTGCTAGTCAGACTTGGTGCAAAGAACATAATTTTGCTTTGCTGAGAAAGCTTGGGAATTATTATAACTCGCATGTGTGGTAAGTGGCCGAGGACAGTCTTACAGCTTAACATGGGTAGGCCTTCCTTAGAGCAGTATTTAGCTGAAAGGAATTGTGTTTCAGCACTGCCTTCACTAAAATAAAGCAACCCCTCTTCCCCCTCCTTCCCCTGTCCTCAGTGGGAATATCTGATTATAGCCTTTTCACTCAAATTCTACACAGCTTCTCTTTCTTGAGGCCTTGCACACAAAAGCAAAGACTCACAAAGAGGAGACAGGCACCATTGTATCAGCGTGTTCTATGGCAACATTTTAGCACTCAAAGAGTTTGCAGCAATCCAAATGATGTTTCTGGCCTGTACTAATGAAATTTCCCAGCTGTTTCTGGTTGACAAAGAGAGGTCTGGTCCTTCATTGTTACAGGCTGTGCCCTGTCGCTCCCACAAGCCCCCAGGAGGCTCACGCAGGGAGCTCTGTAACTCCCTCGGGCAGGAGGAGCACAGTCCAAGGAGAGGCTGCAGATACCCAGAGCCTGAGCCTATGGATCTCGAGGTACTATACATTATGTGTTGTGCATATATAATAAAAATTAAGTATATGTTTACTCATACCTGTGAACAAACTATTTGCCTACAGCAATGCAACCTAAAAGTACCTCAAGGTTCTGTCCTTTCTTTTATAACAGCAACTGTAGTTATTCACCCCTTCTCTCTTAGGACATGTTTTTCTTTTAGGACTTATTTTTCATTCCCTTCAGTAAAGCTTTTATATCATCTTTCTTCTTCATGCACTCATTATCTCCTTCTTATCATGACATGTACATTATGCAAACATGCTTCACATTCACATAAGCCCTGCTCTGAATATATTACTGTCTTCTCTGCAGTGATTCCAGTGGGGGTTGTGGGTTTGTACAGAACACAGTGCAAGGCCCAGCTTTTACTCCTCTTCCCCTTAAGGTTTCCTTTGGATCTTTATCCCTGACTTTGGGCTTGAACCAGTCATAGACCAGAAATTAAGGACAAAATTATCTGAATGCCTGGGGTAGTTCTTGTCTACCCAAGAGTTTTATTTACCTTTTCCATCTCAGCATTCTCTGATAAGGAATTACTTTATCTTTTACACAAATTGCTAATTATATGGACTATGCAGAGTCTGCAATTCTTCTTGCAGTTTAGTTTTTAATTGAAAAAGATATCAAGCACACAGTAATAGCAGAAGACATTCACTTACCCTATGACAATGCAGGAGATGGCAGTTCCCAAAAAGGCGTAGGTTAAAATCGATCCTAAGTTACGAAAAAAATGTCTCTGGAGAGGAAAGTTGAAAAAAAAGTCCTTTGTAATACAACAAACTAAAAAATATTCAGACCAAGTTGAAACATTGCATCTAGAAGTGCCATTTATTACAACACGTATCTCAAATATAACATGGAACAATATAGGCTACTTCAGTTAGTTTGGAAAATACAGTTTAAGTTTTGCCATAGGGAATTCCAACAAAGTTCCCTCACTCACATATCTAGACAAATCCTTCAAGATCATAACAGAAGTTCACATTGAAAGCATCTGATGCAAATGGTATTATGACCCCATCTCTTGGACAAACAAAGACCTGATCAGGCAGTATATGAAACACAGACAGGCTGCTGCCTGTGGTTCACCAGGTTCAAAGTGGTCTCTTCCGAAAACAGGAAGGCCCAAGTGTCATAAACCACACAATCAGATCTTTGCACAGTGGCAGAAAAGAAGCAGAATGAGGGCCGAGCTTCTCATTTTTTGCTGTTCCTGTGAAGTTCTTCCCATGCAACATCATTGTTAACTGACTCCTCTGGCCCTGGCCTGTTGGATTCACAGAACAGCAGTCTCCTTCAGTCCCTTTTGTCACATAAAACAGAGGCACGTACCTTCTTTAAACTATATCCAGCATGGAATATAATGGGAGGCAGCAAAATATTGAAGAAGATGGAAGGATCAAATGTCATCTGCCAGAAAGGACAAAAGAGAGGGTAAGGACAAATAAAGTAGCATTTAATTTGATAGGAGAGGTTCTAATTGTAAGTTATTATCAGGACTGATCTGAGGATCACCTTCAATGTCTGAAGGATTCTGAGTTGTTTTGTTGCAAATAAAAATGTGTAGCTCCTTACAGCTTCATGATGCAGATTACTATCTGAAAAATATTCCTTTAAGAAGGAAATCAGTCATGTACTACATTACAGGGAACACATCCAAGTAGTGTTACCTGTTACAGTAGCTGCACTACCAGACAACTTGAGAGTCCCATGGCTGAATTCTTGGTTCAGACATGGACCTCATGTACAGTTTCAGGAAAGACACATCAGCAGTGCTGTGCCTCAATTCCCCATGTACACAATGGTGATTTAAGAAAAGGTCTACAGTACCAAAACCAATGTAATGTTTCCTTTGAAGGAAATCTTTTATAAAATACCCTAAAATACTCTAAAGTAATGCTAGAATGAGGAAGGCAAAAAGTTCGTATTCCAGCTGTTGTCAGTACACTCTTCGTATTGACCTTCAACTCCCTGGCACAGAGAAAGGCCAAGGGCAGCATTCAGTCATTGCAATTCATTACGAGTATCTTTCAATAAAATAGAATCTGCTTTAAAACCCACAGCATTGCTGGATAAAAAAAAATACTTTAATGAGCCTGTGTGCTGCTTACTGTTCTGTCAGTGGGCTATATTATATCAATACTTCCAAAAGAAGGAGGAGGTAATTAATGCGAAGGCTTGCAGCTACTTTGCTCAGATAAAGTGATGTTTTAAGGCTACAGCATTCTAGAATAATTATTAAGCTTCAAAAGAGTAAGACCTGCCTAAAAATTACTTCTGTCTTACTAACAGAGACAGCTTGATTTGATAAACAGGAAATGAGAGTTGAGACTTTTTTGCCATCCTGTTCACTTTGAATTCAAAAGCTGAACAAAGTGAGCTGGTAGATAACCTGCCAGGAACAGTGCCTGTGCTGGTACCTTGACTGAAAACACCACAGAAAAAGAGCTTCTTCATTTATTAACCAACAGTCTCAAATGTTTATTTGGAATTAATTCAGCAAATATGTTAAAAAATCTTATCCGTGGGCATCAGAAATCCTGACTGCATGTTTGCTTATTCAAAACTGTGTTCTAAAGAGTACATGTTTGTAAGTGATGGCACAACCTCTTCAGTCTGATAAATGCAGTAAGTAAATGCTTTTGCTGAGGTCAAAAGGGGAATTACAGTTGTACAAAGTGTAGGGAATGGTGTGATGATGCTTTCTGTTTTTTACATTAGTGCTTTTGTCAGTCAGGAAGGCTGCCAGGAATTGCTATTGTCTCCTAAATATGGCTGAATTTCTCTCCTTTTCCTTTTTTTATTTATTTTCTTTTCAAGAGGGCATTTGTCAGATAGTTTTAAAAGGAAAAGAAGTGAAATCCAGGCAGACTGAGGCCTCTGCAGTAATACAGAGAAACTCACAATTCACAACTGAGACTTTTAAGAACCTCACAGTGAAGTGAAACTATGGAAAGAATATTGGACAATCCCCTGCAAGGGCAACAGGAATTTCTGTGCATGTTAGTGCTTCTCCTTTCTCACAACACAAGTCAGCTTCAGTGGACCAGCTTTGGTGAAAATGTTCAGATATAATGGACATATGTGCTGGAAACTGAACCTATGTTTTGGCTAAAACAAACATCTTGCAACCAACTAGCAGGAAAAAGGATGAAGATTCAGCAAAACCTGATCAGTTTGACTGCCCCAGTATTTTCCTGTCTCCACCCACCACAACTCTAATAGTCCTTGACAGTCTAGTTCTTTCTGGGAAGGGCAAGTCCAGCAGTCACAGCAGACAGGCACATAGTGGTGCTGCATCAGCAAGAAATTGGAACAGATGGTTCACTCCTAATTCTGCTGAGCTCCCCAGTGTACATTCTAACATAACTTAAAAGTTTTTGTAATGATAACCACTATAATGTACAGGAACGTGCATTACTGGGCTAGATAAACAATAATACTTTGAAAAGAGCAATATTGCCACTGGTAAGGGCTTAGAAGCTTCATCTGAGTATGCAATGTCTCTGAGCACAAAAGCCACGTTTTAAGAAGTGCCTCTGAACTCAAGAGTTCTTCAAATTGCTGCCATTTTTAAAGAAAGTGAACATTATAAGAAGTAAATATTACATGGGTAGGGAAAGAATATACTGACCAAGTAAAATATTTTAATTGTTACATACTGGAAAACAGAAAAGGCCATGACATTGAGAAAGACTGCAAACTTTTTCCCACACCTTTTTTGCATCCAGCCTGAATTGCCACAATGCTGTCTCCCCAAGCTTGGGGACAGCTGGGGAAATCCCTGCTGAGGACCACTGCAGGAGTGACAGAATGGATAAGGTTGTGAGGAATTTAAGTGCTATAACCCCTCCACTTATCTATGGGAGTTTCCATATTTATAAGTTTGTGTTTTGAAAATTGTGTAGGGTTTGTAGTCACCTGTGCTGTACACAGCAGACAACCTTCCCTGCATTATCCTGCCAGAGCAAGTCCCTTCTAAGACAGAGGACAACTAAAGATATCAGTTGGATTTATAAAGGTTTAGTGGCAATGAATCCAAGATAACAGCTGAGTCTGCAATGAACTCAGTGTCTGCAGGAGCTGGGGCTGCCATCTAAAAGAGTCCAGGCAATTATTCCATAAGATACAGTCCACTGTGAGTGAAATGATGGGCAGGTTTCTACCACATCTTATTTCCTTTACTGTTCTCCTTTCTGACTTACCTTTCTCACTCTAAATTCAGAATAAAAATCTGTCACATTTTAACTTGAAACTTGTTTTCCTCTCTCAAGGGTGAAAACAAAATAAATATCTTACACAGTTAAGAACAAAAACAAGATAGGTTTTACCTTTTGAAGCATTGCATTCCCCTGGTGACCATTGACATTGTGGTGGCTGATCTCTCTTTTGTATTGATATTCATAGACCTGGTTTGTTATATTAATAAGCAGAGTGGATGGCCCAGAGTTCAGCTTTTCACATTCATAAACAGTCCCACTTTCCACATCTGATGCCTTTGTCGCATATCGTATAATTAATCCCATTACAAGGCCTAGAGAGTAAAGAAAAAAAGAAAAATGAAAAAGATTCAAGTACTTTTAAGTATTTGATGCTACACAATTACTGATTTACAGAAAAAGTAATTCTGTCAAAGCTAGGACACCTTAGTGTTTCTGCCTTCACAGAGACACACACCTCTATCAACACTTAAGGGATGACCATAAAATATTTTTGCAACGTGGTCATTTCATTAGAATGCAGATTCTGGTCTGACATATGTGCAGTTGTACTCTCATTTTTTGTGGTCCAGTTGCTGGCCTAATTATTAACTGAGTTTGTCATCCACCAAATTTTCAATAGATATTTGGAGCAGGGAGATGCCTGCATAACTAATGTGCTGTACTGAGCATGAAAACATCAGCTGTGCTGTTGGTGATTTTACACACTTCATTTGTGGGGACAAAACTCTCACACATCCTCAGGCACATTCTGCTTTCTGTAGAAGACTATTTTTAAGACTGCATAAACATAGGAAAATAAAAGCAGGGAGAAGGAAAGGAAGATTGAGACTGGGATTAATTGCTTTGCCTATCTACAATTTAGGGCTCTTATCTAAGACAGATATTTTGTCTCCCTTTACATTTAAAAAAAAGGAAAATTATCTTCTACAATTGTCCTCTAGAAGGTATGAGTCTTTCTGTTGGCTCTAGTGGGAGCTTCCATGTTTACTTTAGGACAGGTGACTAATATTTAACTAGATAACATTATTGAGATTATTTCCACCCTCAGAGACTTGGATTTGGTTTCAAATTTAATTTTCATGCTTCTTTTATGTCCTGTACGCTTTAAGTATCATGCATAGGATGAACAGCTTTAAAGTTACTCAATATGAACACATTTGTAAAACGCTAAGAATACTCAGATTAAATACTGCCAGAAGACACCTAAACATCTGATAGATATACTTACTAATGAAAGATAAGACAGAAAATAAATTACAGGAAATAGCTGAGAAGCAGCTGAAAAATGCAATATTACAGATTCAGTTTTATCCTGTAATCAGATGCCAAGTGATCACAAACACCTAGAGAGATAAATAGGATGTCTCTGTTATTGTCAAGTTTTCTCATAATAGAGATTCTCTGAACTGCAGCTTCCTGGTATACACATAAGGCAGGTTTGTAGATTCTTGGACTGATGCTAGAACTGCGTGACAGCAGTATTGCCTGGTTAGTCTGTGTATGCATTTGTGCTTGTGTAGTATCTACTGTTTACAATGGTTGCTTTCTTTAAATGACAGAAGTCCAGATGAGGGTAATGTACAGAGCCACACAAACAGTGAAATGACAATGACAGAACAAGGAAACTGGAGAGTATCCAGCAGCACACACATACTGGAGAAATTACATTAGAGAAGATTCTAACAACTGATATTCTCAGGGCTTCAATGGGGCTTTAAGGTCCTTGCAACTCTCAAGGAATTTCTACAATATATTAATCTGAACAAAATGTGGACAAGATCCATAATGGTGGGCTGATTCACAATATTCTCAAATGCTCTAGGGAAGGTTCAGACAAAGACAATTGCTATCAACACACTATATGGCAAGAGCCAATATAAGAAATGGGATTGTATTCTTCCTTCAGTAATAATAAATGTGCCAAAGACCCTGTATGAAACCTCCAGGGAATCAAAAATCAGGGAAGAGTGTGTTTAATATTTTAGTAGCTTTATAATTTATGGAATGCATTTTCCACTTTCAATCATTGCATAAAAAATATTTCATGGTAGCATTTAGGAGTCCAGATTATATTCTAATAGAAATAATTAATTTTTAAATAAGTGCATAATGTAGTCTCCATTCCACTACTGCCCCTTCCAAACTGAAGTTATGCTTTTATAATGTACCTTCTGAAACATTCTTTATAATTCATTTAAAGGAAAAATAACATTTGGAAAATATCATTTGGATGTATCTACCATGAAACAAAGACCAATAACGTGTAATTTCTTTGCAATCAATTTTTCATGGCAGAAAAATTTAACATGAAATTTTTCTCACAAAATTCTGTGGACTTTGGTATGTAAAAACATACCTTCTCTACAAATAGTTTTGATTTCACAGAGGCACACACAGAAAGCTTGGCTTTACCATGTAAGTCTAGGAATTCAGTGGGTAAAACTCCCTGGAGATGAGTAAGGAATGATGCTGCCTCCGTTACCTGACATCACAGGTAGGTGTTATACTGAGGTGATCAACAATAAAAGTTTCAAATACTATTACATGAATTAAGGATGTAGATAATTGTAAATGCAAAGTCTTGTTCACGGCAAAATTTGAGTGTACAGAGTACCGATCTTATATTCTAGGTGTCCAAATCTAATTATAAATGTTTTCAGCTCAGCTGCCCATTATTTAGGATATTTTCCTTCAAAACTAGCACCAAGGTTTCATTTCATAAAGTTTTAAGCACATTTATTTAAATACTGCATTGAAACTGAAAAATGTGTAACTAATGTTACAGATTTCTTTGAGAAAGGCCCAGTTGTCCTTTGAAGTAAGAGCTTGCAGCAAAATCTCACTCTAACTACAGTTCAGTCATGTTTCAACTGAAGGCAACACAGCTTTTCCAGCTTATCCAGTGGAACATGATAAAATAGATGAGACCATTGGGAGGGATTCTTCAGTCACTCATACCAGACTCCTGAGATAAACAGGGCTCTTCTTTCCCCAGGATTCTAGTCAGCTGTTAAGCACCTTCCTTAATAATGACAATCAAGGAGGCAGTTTAGTCATTACCTGATTTTCCCAAATATTTTACATTTTCTGTTTGCCTCAAGAATGATATTCCTCTCTTCACCTAACCACCACAAAATGTCAGTTTCTAACTTGATCATGATTTTCCCATGCTGTCCTCTGAATCCTAACAATCTTTCTTCTTTAAGGATTTCATAATAAGGAAGACAATGTAGTACTTTATTTTATTGAGGTCTAGAGATTCCTCTTTTTGAGACTTGGTACATCCATTGCTGCCTTTGAGAATTAGGGATAGTCAGAACACACCATCAGAAAGCAGCAACTACAATTGTTTCACACTGGATTTAGAAGGTGCAAGAATCATATTGCCTAATCATTAGCCACCTCCACTAAAGCTGAATCAGGAACTGATTATGCCTTACTTCCAAACACACAAAATGGGATCCACAGAGGATCCTGGGAAAGGGCTATTGTGAGTCAGCTTTCCCATTGCACACCTCTGAAAACCTATCCCCTCCAAACTTGGGGAAGCACCTCTAACTGTAATGGCTCTGCTGTCATTCAGCCTTTTCATGTTTTCCTTCCAGTCTGATCAGCCAATCCCACAGAGCATGAATCTGAGGGCTGGTACATCTCCAATCAGGCTCACCTCCACCTAAGGGGTATCACACACTCCCTAGGGGTGACAGTTACTCAAGCTGAGAACAATTTCAACAAAGTTGCTAATTAACCTTGCAGATAAAAGGCACAGATAGGATTGGGGGTGGTTAGGAGGCTTTTTGTCTGTTAGTTTTTAGGGTTTTTTGGTTGATGCTCAATTCTGGCTGCTGACCTGCAAGTGTTTTAGCCTCCTCATCAGAGGTAAGTGGTGGTAGCTCTATGTGGGCCTGATACCTAAATTCTTGGGAGGATGAGGAATTGGCATATGTGTATTCAGTTTTTTGTTGCATAGCTCTGGACTATTCCCCCACTAATATGAAGTGTCATGACTTGCATACGATATGAGGAATTTGGCACTTACTGTTTTTTGGCTGAGATACCTTAAAGATACCAGGCCCTGGAGGAGGTGGCTACAGGCACTTCAGTGTCTTATTGGCTGTTTGTCTTTTGTCTGCTACTAAGAGGCATCTCTTGGGGTGTGGTGCTATGAGAGGGATCATCTCTGATCTGAGAAGTGGTTTTCTTTGTGTATATAATCTACCACACCATATTGCACTACACTGTTGTATGGGAAACTGTGCTGATAATGCATCTAAAAGATGCTTGTCCCTTTCTGGGTGGCACAAATGTGTAATTTCATAATCACCTGCCTCCTTGGTATCCAGAATCAGGAAGTAAGTTGAGTTAATATTTGGGGTCTGTTTAACAAACTAAACTACAATGTGCAGGGAAACTTGCTTTCTGACATACAGAAAAGCAAAGAAATGAATGAATAACAGGTAAGTCTATTCTTTACTGTTGGTGAGTGATTTTTTCAGTCTGGCCTCAAAACAAACAAAATATTTTGAGTCTTTAAATACTTTCAAGCTGAATGCCTTGCAATGTATATGTATACACACATATGTGTATGTAATTTCTTGGTGAAATAATGTTGAATTTCTGTTGAATTATTTCTTGCGAATTAAATCTGGGTTATGTTAAATGCTTTGTTTTTTTCTTTGTAACTGCAGGACTTTCAAATTAAATATACTTAGTGTTGAAACATTTTTTCAAATAAAAAAATAAAACTAATACACCTCAGTTTTTAAAGTTTCTAAATGAACAGTTTTCCACTATGGACTTTTTTTTAATTAGCTGGACTATTCAGTGTAAAATGCATTTTCCTACAAAGCTTACATGAGAAAAAAAAAGGCAACCCCCCTTTTATTTGTTCTGTACTTTAAATAGAACTCTCTATCGGGCTGTGTTCAGTTTGTGGCTGTTCAGCAGTTTGCAGTAACTGTAAAACTTCCTGTTTTTATATTTCTGTGGGGTTTCTTCCTCTGGTCTTCCTCACACTTGACTTTCTCAATCCTCTCCACTGCTCCCCTAATGGCACACTGTCTTGATGAGGAATACAGACCCTTCTGTCATATTGTGGGGCATAGTTGCAATAAGTGGCCATATTCTTCTGTCACTTGAAGCCAAGTTATCAGTTTCCTGTATTGCCATTCACATATCTAATAAATAGCTCAATGGGCTGGAGCAAAGGAAACTGTAGGACTGAGACTGTTGGTTTGTACAGGACAGGTATAAATCAGAATGGTTTTGATAGGGAAGGCAAAAAATAAGGGAGGGCAGGACTTGGCTCACTGTCAGTGCTTGATGCCACACAGATTTATTCCTGAAGTTGCTGCCTGTTGATCTGACACCTCTATCATGACCTCTGAAATTTCAATTTCTTTTCATTATTGCTGTTCCACAATGATAAAGATAATAAAACCCATAATCAAAATTTTGAAGGATAAAAAGGACATTATCAGCTTTTTGGATCCTACAAATAAGCTTTTTTCCCCTGTTTGAAGTTTGCCATAAATAATGCAAGACTAAACAGATAGTATATTTACAATAATGAGGAGTGTTTCCTTTGTTCATGAATGCTTTAATAATTCAAAAGCTCTGTCCTGCTGGAGCACTAATCTCTGAACTGATCAAAAGAATATGAGCGGGTTGTCCTCCTGATGTGCAGAGTGTTCTGGGCAGGCAGCAAAATGGAACCAAATGATGGATAAAACTCTAATTAAATACTGTGTTCTATTTCCCCATATTTCATTTCCATTTTGACAGGCTTTTGTCTAAATCTTCAACAAATGTCATCAACTGCACATGGGAAATGGTACAATAGTGTAAAGGAAGAGGCACCCATGTATTCTGAAAAACATTGCAATTAACAAGTTGATTGTAATGAATATATTTCCTTTTGAGAAACATTAACAGAAATGCAACAAGCAAATGTATTCTCTGTATTAGGTAACTTGCACCTCATAAAACTGTTAAACAACAATCCAGGTGATGTCTGACAACAAAAAGTATTCCATGTAAGTATTCTGTTATGTGTATTTAAATCTCAACTGGTTCTGTGTTTTCTGTTTTCTCAACTGTGTTTTCTGTGTGTAGCAGATTTAAAGATTAGAAAAAGGGTATTGGAAAAAGGCAGATGAGAATGAAGAGATCCCACAGACCCAGGTGTTAGGGGCTCAGTGACTGCTTTAATACAAGAGTTTCTTTTTTACTTGCTTTCCTTTAAAGTATCAAGTTCTTTGTGAAGACAGTGAGCAAACAATATGAAAGATCCAGTGTTCTTGGAAATTAATTTATCAAACAAAATAGCTTGTAAGGGATACAAGCAAGACTCAGTGCCAGCTTCAGTCCTCCTAAGGAGCTGAGATTACCTTAAAATGCTTGACCTACCAAATGAAACTTTTCCCTAAAAACGGAGGGGTCAGTTGCCTTTGCTGCTGCAGGCTTGCAGATGAACCTTTTTGCATGTGGAGTGATAAACAAATACTCTTCAGAATATGGAATCTTAACAAAATCAGTTTTGGGTATTACAATGCCAGAGTACGTGGTGTGCTCAGAATGGGCCAAAACAGGCTCTCATTTGGATGGGTAATGAATGAGCTGTTGATTTCTACCTTCCATTTTGGCAGTGTGTTTTATGGTAGGAGAAATGGCAGTCACATCTCTCTAGGCAAAACAACAGTAAGAGAATGACAAGAGAAATTGTTATACACAGAAGTGTGTACCATTAAACTAGTGAGTACTGAGGGGACAATGCAGGAAGTTCTACATGAAAGTGACACGCAACACGGTAAGGCTTCATAAAGGAAGATTAGAACTAGGCAGGCAAACTCAAATTACAGCACAATGACAGCATTCAGAGAAGATTTGGGAGAGACCTTCGTAGTGTGTTTTTCAAAGGCATAGAGCAAAACCAAAAGAAAATTTTAAAGATCATTTAAACTTTACTAGACAAGTCTGTATCTACATGGCTCCTTAGTCTGACCTTTGAATGTTATAAAACCCCAAGCAAATTAAATCACCTCTGTCTCTGAGGGCATTTCATTCTTTCATAAACAGTAAACTCCCTAAGTCCGAAGGTGTCATGCAGTGGCTGGCTGACCCCAGAGGAACAGAACATGCACATCCTGAGGATAACCAGCTCCTGGCAATTGCTCCCTTACCACGGCAGCCTCCAGCTACTTCACGAGAGATGCTGCTACATTATTATTTTACTGTACAGTTATGGAGCTGATGACACTTAATTCAGTACATTTTCTGAGCTGTGTCCGGGCTTGATCAAAAATATGCAACTAGTCCCATGTTATGCTGGCACTTGAATTTATACTCACCATAAAGCATAGCTCCTCCAGTTTCATGCAGAAAGCGGAATTGATGGTTTTTAAACAGCCAAATTGTTAATATTGTAAGAATTAGCAGAAAGTTAAAGACTAGCAGCTCCACAGCTCCCTGATGATAAAACTGATCTTCATCTTTCAGTGATATGTATTTCTTCAACTTCTCCATTTCATTCCCTTTATGGAAAAATATGTGGAAAACAAAAGAAGTAAAAAAATCACAGGAAGGAAACTGTTATCACCTTTGGTACAAAAAGTCCAGACACTACATAAATTCACAGCTAGCACATCTGTTTCATTTGCAGCCTCATGGTGAAGTGCCCCAGCTCAGAATTCAGCTGGATTCTAGTTACAGCTTCCTGTTTCTCTCTTAAAGCTGCCCTGTCTCATTTTTAATGTTACAGTTGTGTCACGGGACTGTGCTTGCTCAAGCTGTGGATGCACAAATTGCCTCTGTGGCTCAGACTCTCTTAATTCCTAAAATTCTGTTGTAAAACTCAGTGTGTGTTCATAATGCTTGTTCCCGTAGTTTACAGCACAATCTGAATCCTAAACATCCTATTTTGCCTTGACAGGTCAAGATGACAAAATTGTTAAAAGCATAGCACAGCAACCTTTACTACATTTTGGAAGTTTAAAAATCTTTCTTCTTTCCCAATTTCCCATGTTTAAATGAAGGTAAAATAGAATACAGGTGGCATTTTACTTCAGTGCAAAGACAGAAGAGGAAAACAAATCAATGAATAAGGATTTCAAGATTTAGGCATTGCACCTGCATTGATCCTGCCAAAAGACAGAGCGATCCCTGTTGTAAGAGCAAGGGTATAGTCACCTAGATTCAAAAGTACTTAAAAAGTCCTATAAAACTGAATAAAATGCAGTGGAATTTACTTCCCATAATTTCTGCTGTTCACGGTTTCATTTACTCCATTCATTACTCACTTAAGCAGGAAAACAGTAGAAATACTCTTAACTATGTAGAACAAATACTCCTGGAAGCTTTCCTGCCTGAGCTCAAGGCTGCAATGCCTGTATAGGTGAGAGAATTCCAAACACACTCTCATCTGCATCAGAAAAATCATTGATTCTGCTTTCCCATTATAAAAAGAAAATCTTATCATTATTTGATATTAAAATCTGATAAAATTTATTTTTAAAAACATTTTTGAGCAAATTAATCTCTACAGAATCCATTCCAAGTCAGGTATGTGTCAAAGGTGATAAACCAGAAATACCCAGCTGTCCATACTCTCAGTAATTTCAGGGCTCGAGCTCATAACAATATGAGTGTTCCTGCAGAGGCACTGTTGCTTCAATCTACCATGTTTTAAAATAATTTTTGCTTGATAATCCGTTCTTTCCTCTGCAAAAACTAATTCCATCACATTTTGTGGGGTTTTCAGGTTTTATTTTCACCATATAAGGAAAGCTGTTTCCTTTTAGTTCTTTTTTAATGATGCTTTTTCTTTGCTTACCAGTTATTTTTTCCATCTCTGTCAGAGACTCTTTCACTATCTTCTCTCCTTTGTGTTTCCCTCATTTTATCTTTCTTTTCATAATTTTACCTGATAATTTGCAAATAAGTCAGGGTTTTTAAAGTAAAAACTGTATTTCTGAAAGGATTTTCAAGGGAGTCTCTGTGAGATGAAAAGTTGTCAAAAATCAGGTGACACTTCCCAAACTAATGAATCATGCAACTCAATTTTAAGTAAGGATAATGATGCTAACTTGTATTTTTGAGACTTATTCAATACTGTACTTTGAATTAAAAAATAATGTGTAAGGTGTAGCAATTTCATTATACAAGTGATGTAACTGTTTAAGAAGTGTTAGTCACATAGATTACACTTGTACCCTTTATAAAGAAGGAAAAAAAAGTTGGATGTCATATTTACAATTTAAAAATGATAACGACCTCAATTTTGTGAGCCTAATCATCCATCTCCAATGTGGAGGTATCATAAGCAAGCAAAAAAGTTCAATAGAAAATAATCACATTTTGTGTCTTTTGCAATGAACACCAAAGGTTTGTTTATTATGAAAACCAGAGTTCTTTTTCTACACTGGCAAATAGGTAATTTGCAGGCACGTATACGAAAATCAATGGAGAAGAAGCATGAAACTGTGAAAGGAGGTCACTTTATAATGAGAATCTTGGTGATCAGACTATTCACCTCAGATTTGGGAGAGCAGGTTCAGTTTTTTATTTGAATTTATCTGTACCTGTATTTTTTGCCAGACAAAAAGGAGTTTTTTAGCCATAAGAAACCTGTTTAGTTTTAAGAAAGTCTTAGTCATAAGAAAACCTGCTAGAGCAGGTGCAGTATGAAATATTTAAAACACGAGTGTTAATTTCCCAAAGCAAAATTGGGTTATGATTCTGCCCCATCTCACAAGATCATCTGATGCATGTTTGTCAAACAATCACACATTACAGCAATTTGCACCATGGCAGAGCTTAAATGAAAACAGAAGGTCAGATTTAGTGCCAGGCCTGCAGGTGTTGGACTTGGGGCTTCAATTCTGACAAAGCTCCTCATATAACATCGAGGAGGTCTGTTGTAAGTAACACTTATCAAGTTACAGGATTGGGGTTTCAGGCAGTGCTCTGATTTCAGAGATGTAAGGCAGTTTCAAATCAGCTTTCCAGACACAGCCACCCATCCCAGCTACTGCTTACGAGGGCCAGAAATGACACCCAAAACTGTTGTTTGTCTTTGCATCCTCAAACATTGTATTAATTAATTATTACTATACAGTATCTGAAATATGCAAAAGATATGATGATTAAGGCAGGCTAACTATCTGTTGCTACATGTTTGCAAGGGAGAATTTTATACATGTATTACTGTGGAAATATATTGGAACTAAAGGGTACAAGACCTTCAGAATGCTTTTTGTTTTTAATAATCTAAGGACATTTTGGCACTTACAGGCTACTCAGAGGGATGCCCCAAATGTTCAAGGTCATACACAGAGAAGAGCTAACGTGAGACCTGTAAGTACTAGAAGAGCCTGTATTATAAGTTTCAATCCCATCAGTTTTGTTACACTTTGTGTTGAATGATATGGCTGTATTATTGTTCTATGTATACCATCTTATTTTATTAGAAATAGAGGTACATGGAGACAGACACCTCTCAAGTAATTAAACCAAAACTACCTCTCCAGTGGTTCTTTCCAGGAAAGTTTTGCTACATACAGTTTGGTAAACAAGGATGAGTCTGGGTAGATGAGAAGCAGCATTACTGAGAAGTAGAGCTATCCACAAATATTACAAATAATATTTGCTTCATCTCTCTTGGCATGTAGTTTTGATGAGCAAGAGGTAATTCTTTTTTTTTATGTTCACCTTATCAACTCTATGCATTTCACAGAGCAAGAATCCTTTCCTCCCTTAGCCTGCAGATGTAGAAGTCTGCTCTTATAGAAACTGTCAAGATGGAATAGAAAGTGACAGGAGTCTTGTGAATCAGTAGAGGGATTCTCACCTTGGAAGATACAGTCAGAAAAGCAGCACAATGTAAAAATTGTAATTAATTAGTGGGAATTCCAAGCATCTCTGGCAGTTCTGCAAGCACAGGAAAAGTAAAGCCAAAAGTAAACACTGAAAACTTACTTATATATGTAATTAAAAAAAACAAGTGAAACCAACTCTGAAACTGAGAAATCAACCACACTGTGAGCACACAGATAACAAATGTTCTGTCACAGCTCGCTTGTCTAAAATCCCCAGACAGACTGGAACAGGATTAGTGGGATCACAAGTGGTTATCCTTCTCTAATCCATTCCAGCCAAGAAGATCTGCCCTGCTAGCTCCTGCTCTGATACACAACTGCCTAGGAAATACTGTGGGCTAAGGCCACTTAAGGCCACTAAGCCCACAGTGGTAGCCTAAGTGTCAGTTTGTAACTGTCAGGCCTCAGTATATGTTGAAATCTATTCTTCTACTGCTTAGAATAGCCTTCCTATGAAATCAGTTTATTTGCTGGTTGCTATTGATCTTGTACTCTCTTTCTTTCTGAGGTCAGGCTCTGGTTTTACAATTGCTTATTTGACATTGCTGGTATTCTATCCACATGGGTCACACAGTCTCTAGTGACAGAAATAAACCCACATAATCTATATATCTATTGTGTTACAGTTATTACTCTTAGCCAAAAAATAGCTTTAAAAATAATTTCTGCTTACTGGAATGCATCTTTCTATCCAGAAGCTAAAGTCTGGGGTTTGGGGTTTTCCCCCCCTCCTTGGTTTGGAGCCTGTTTTAGCAACTAATCACAATACAATACTAATTATGATGAACATACATTGAGTGGGACGGGACTTATAATCTCCCAAGAGTTGTGATACTTCTGGTCATATGTCACTGTCTCTAGGCATTGTATCAAGACAGGGAAATCTTTTCTCCTTTTTGAGCACGAATGAATTTGATTCACCCTGTGATGTAACAACTAGCTAAATACACTGGAATCATCATGCTGGAATCTCTCTTTAGAGACCAAATTCAATTCAGAGAGAGTGGAAATGCTCATGTGCATTTTTCTCACTAAGACAGAAATGCCAGCACCCCTGAAGAAATTAAAGCTCTGAAAGAAAGAGAACACAGCTTTTTTCTATGAGTTGTTATAGTAATCTGTTCCAGTTTGGACAATTTTAACTGATAGGTTCAGAAATAAGATGAATTCTTAAAAAAATCTGTGAAACTGACATCACTTGTTTATACAGTTTACATTAATCGACATCATTAAATGCCAGGATTATGCAGGAGGTATTTGCAAGTTTACTTTTGTGGGTTTAATGTCCATTTTCAGCTTGAACTGCTGCCGCCTTGAAGTATTCTTTTTTCATATTTTAATAAACTGAAAAACAATCTAAATAGCAGGATTTAACTTTAAAGTGTAAAGCTAATTTTTAAGTTACAGTCTTCTGGTGTAAGACTAGGGAGCTGATTCACATTCAACTTTTTGATTCATAGGCTAGTGAGTATCTGCTGCTTTAAGCTTAGTTTCCTATAAAGCAGGCAATGCTTCAGTTCCACAGACTCTGCCATAGCCTAGAAGGTGTGAAGTAAAAACTGAGGCAAAAAGGTCACTGAATTACTTTGCCTTTTCATGTCCTTTGTCAGTAGTTTCTCTGCCCCACTGAGCCCTGGGCCCACATTTGCAAGAGCCACTTTTGCTGCCAATGTACTCATAGAAGCCCTTTTCCTTGTATGCCTCGTGGGTCTCAACTCTAACTGCTTCAGCATTTGTCTGTTTGCTCTGCCAATGTCTCCATACTCCTCTTGGGTTGTCTGTTCCTGCTTCCACCCTCTGTGCTTCCTTCTTCTTCTCCTATTTGAGCTTGGCCAGGTGTTCCTTCTTCATCCACACCAGCCTTCTGCCATGCTTGCTTGACTTTCTGCACGTTAGGAGGTCCTTGTGATTTGAAGAAGCTACATTTGGAGATCAGTCTGCTCCCCTGGGCTGGTTACATTAACAGCCCAGGCTGTTTGTTGCTAATACCAAGAGGGCAGCATTGATTCCATTGTGTCGAGTAAACAGCAGCTATAGAAATGCAGCCAAATCCAGGACTGTCACACCACAGCAGCAAACACCCTGACTGTCATTGCTGTTTAACACTTAACCACTTCCCTTCCCTGTGAAATCCCTCCAAACTCAAACAAGCAAAAAAACCCAAACAAACAAAAGCTGCCTGATAAAGTATATTGGCACAGTGCTTTTCGTTTTTCTCAAGTTCATTGTTCATCAGTGTGTCATTTGGTGACTTTTGTTTCAGATACAAATTATATTACATTGTACAGTGTTGTAACACAATGCTAGTAAGGAAAGTGAGGAAAACACCTGATTTAACTGACTTGTGTGACAAGGAATACTCTTTTCCATGAGTTGAATCTGAAAGTTCATCCCACTAGAGGGCTCTCGTTACACGTGAAATGGAAATCTGACTTTAGCAGTACTGGATCTTTTAACAATTTTTCAGGTTAAAGATGAGTTTTGGTTTACTTAAGAAATGCATTGTAGTGCATAAGTATACTGGATAGGATCCCATTTGGAATATATAATTATTTTGTGACTTTATTTCCAGAGGAAGCATGCTGATCCAACTGAATTATTTTTAGTCTGTGAACATGGATATTTTGGGTAATTTTTTCCAAAATTAAACATCTCACCCGAATTCCTATTTCCCTGATATCACTATGAATCAGATGAGTCCAAAATTTTCATTTTACGAGTTCTGCTAATACCACTAAAGTATTTGTTTGTGGGGTCTGTTGTTTACATATGCTGATCTTCCTTGTGGGCAGATAACCCTGCTGCCTTCCTACCTCAGAGACTAAAACATATTTTACTGAAACAGACCTATGATGAACAATGCTGTTTTCATCTCTAGCAGTATCCAAACAGCAGCTGTTCCTTTTTTCACTTCAACACTGTTTATTATTTGTAGATAAGAAACATTAAGAACATTTAGCCATCATTTCTACATAATTGCACCATGCTAACAGCAGCAGAGTTTCAATGACACAGGTTGTGTTCTTCTCTTCTGAACAGAAATAGGGCTGTGTTTGTAAAGGAATGTGTGCACAAGAAGTGCAGGCAGGTGCTTTTGAATATCCTGGTAGATGGTAATTCCTATTGCAGACAAGGTTTGGTCCTGCTTCTCTCAAGCAGTAACCAATCTTTCTTTAAGAGAATTATGTCTGCTATATGACTAATTTAGATACAGGAATATCTCTTTGGAGTGCCATAGTTCTTTCCTTACCCAAGGGAAAACCCTTTCTCATCTCCAGTCGAGCCCTTGGCCTATGTTCTCTCTTCCTTTGCCATTGTCTGTGTATGTTCGGCACAATCATTTCTCTTTACTCTGGGCCATGTTTTACCCTTACGTTGCTTTTGGTTCCAACCTCCTTAGTCACAGACCTCTTTTCTTCCAACTGACAGTTTTCAAATATTTTTCTCTTGTTCTGTGGAAACTCTAGTTGCTATAGAGACACCTGATGATTACAGAGACAGTGACTACCTTTGTTAGAACCTCAGTTGCTATAGCAATGACTGTTGGCTCTGGGTTCAATGAAATCTGCTACGTGGTTCATGCCCTTTTACACAGCAATACAGCTTGTAAAAGCTTCTTTTAATTGTTATGCTCAGTAATGAGACTGAGAGCCAGAATCTGTTCTAATTGAAGTCAGTGGGAGTTTTGCCATTAACTTCAGTAAGACCACAGTTTGATCCTAAACTCCCCAGTCCATAAATAACAAAAGGAATCTACTTTCAGCACAGTGGCAAATAGAGTATGGCTTCGTTCAGTCAGTAATAGCTGAACCTGGTAACAAAGCATTGATGTTTGTGACTGTACTTTAGTAAGATCTGACTTAAATTGTAATCTTTCTCTTTTGAATATTATAGAAATTCTGTGATTCTGAATAGTCAGTTCTCAGATCAAACTTGTCATGGTCCTTGTGGGGGTGGAATGTGTATTCTTTTAAATAGAGGAATTGTAAAACAAAAAAGTAATCTTTAAAAATGCTTAGATAATTTGTTTTTTCTTTCAGGAGCAATGTTCCCTTTTGCTGCTTTGTGGAAATACTGACAAGAGAGTAAACATTTTCAAGAAGATATTGTCACTTCACAGAAGATGTATCCCTTCTGTAAAGGTAGATATAATGCTGTTCTTCCAGAGGACATTATTTCTTGGCAGCCTCCCTGAATCTTTTTTTGACACTATGGGAATGACCTCTGAAGAATGTCTTAAAGTCAACTTTGCCTTTGAGATATTTCTGTTCTATTTAATGTGTCCTGGAGATACTTTTAAAGTCATGGGAATCCAATTCAAGTAGAAATTGAGACTGGAAAGCACTGTGTTTTATGCTTCTGTCCACATGTCTGTTTTGTCAGGTTATACCAGAATTATCACATAGTATGTCAGCTGTAGTCACTTGTGCCATTATCTGATGGCCTTTTTAGGAACTGATTACTGTTCTGTTTATCTACTGTTTTTATGACCCTGTGGGGAAATATGCTGTGAGTTCGTGTCAGAAGAAAAGGAGTTCTTCTGCTTGATCCCCTCATTAAGGGCTAAGTTACAGGCAAGATTACAAAAGGTCTCATTTTCAGCATGCTCAGAATAACAACTCTGACATGCCCATTTCAATAGCTGCTGCAAAATTTAAAACCTCAGAAGTCTTCCTACAGGCTTCTACCATGCATATTTTGTATGAAAATCTGCTCATTTTAAGCAATCATGACGAGATGAAAGAAAATCATGAAAGTGCATGAAATAACTACCACTGGTCCCTTTCTAAAGAGCTGGGCCAGAATGAACAGAGTTGTGTGTTTCATTTGCTAAGGGAGAAGTATGAAATGGAGAAACATTGCCATTACAATGTAAAAACTAAAGTGGCACCTTTATTAGCACATATTTTGTATGAATTTCTACTACAGTCACCCGCCAGGTACTGTCAGATACATGCAGAACACCAGGAACCTGTGTGTACCTTCATGCTTTTGATGGGCCTATTGCCCTGCAACATTGTTTTGGACCCAGACCGAGACTCAGAAGAAATCCATGCTCACTTATCTCTCATTTCCCTTCATATAATTTCTTCAAAACTTGGCATTTCTTCCTGTCACAGTAGTCATTTTTGTTTCTTCTGCTCTCCAGAGATAAGGAGTGGAAGACTACTAAAATGAATCATGAAAAAAATCCTCTTACAAATTCTGCTCTCTTCTGGTGATGAGTCTCATCTGCTGATCAAAGTCCATTTAGATGTTTCTTTATTTTGACACAAGCCTGTTGGCCAGAGTGGTTGTTCTTACTGTTCATGAATGCTGTGCTCTCTGGGAGTAGGGATTCATCAGTTGTCAACAATAGCCTATTATGAAATCCTGTGCAATTATCTTTTGGAATTTCTGATCAATTTAGCACCACAAAATCAGAACGAAACAATACTTCAGATTTGAAGGGACTTCCAGGGGTCATCTGGTCCACAGTCTGAGCCAGCTTAGATCAGGCTCCAAACTGCTCAGTGCCTCACTATGGTTTGTTTGTTTTTTGGGTTGTTTTTCTGTCCTGGGGACTTAATTTGCAGGTAACAGGAGAGAGGAAGCAAACAAATACTGCATTCAAATAATGATAGCATTTTGAGTTATATACACAAACCCCACTGACAATGTAGAGCTGAAATTCAAAAGTCACACATAAACTCCATTGTACTCAAAGCATCTTATGGTGACTTCTGCATTTTCATTCCTCTGTTAGTCTGGACATGGAATAATGATAGAACTGTTTTTCTTGCTGAAGTTTCATTTGCTTAGGCTTTACATGAACATCTTCCACCAGTCTGTTATGGAACACACAGGAGACAGAAATACTGAAAATTCTTGGGGCCCATTAATTTTGGTGAGATTTTCTGCTTTGCAGAAAAAAAATATGAATTGTGTAGTGAGTAACCTGTTCTGTTTCTGAGGCATGTGAGGAATTTTTTCATGTCTTCTAACATTCATATACAATGTATTTTGGATTATGCACATTGTTTGCTTGGATGTCTAGTGCATTTTTTTGCACAATTTATGGAGAAAATATGTTCTGGTATTTGAAAGAGATACTATTTTCCATATTGTTCTAGTAAGAATACACTATCTGGAATGAGAAACAAACTCAAAGCTATGTTTGTTGCTACCTGAGGAGAACAGATATGAACTCCCTCTTTGAGGATGTTCTTTCCATCCATGCCTCATGTTAAAACTTACAACAGTTCTCTTCTGGCCCTGGCAGGGAGAGGATCTGCAGAGGCTCATCATCCCAAAGTACTAAAGGCTTGGTCTTTAAATCACACACATTTTCTGACAAGTGCTCCCTAAGAAGGGCTCAGCTGATTAGCCAATGCACTTCCAACATGCATCCACAGACTTCTGTGGATGTTCATGTCTCTCTCAGATTAGATGCATTTTAGGAAACAGCATACCTCCTCAACATTCTTAAAAGAAAATAATTTTAGGGTAAATCAGCTAAGCATCCCAGACAGAAAATTATAGAAAGTTATTCAAGCTGAGCCAGAACTTGTGGCATTCCTGCTTTGTTTTCAGATTTGCTGTTGACAGTGTTCTTTATCCACCCTGATGCCCCTTCTCTTGCTAGTCTTCTGCCTCCATGGCAGGTCAGAAGAAACAGTTGTTCCTTAAAGAGCAGCTGTGGCAAGGTGAAAGAAAAAGGATGCTGAACTTAGATTTACATACTGTTGTTGTTTGACATCTCTCCTCTGGAGCACAGCTTGAATTCTTCCCCAGAGAATGTTCTCTCCCCCATGTCTGACAGTCTAAACCTGGCAACACTCCACCTGCTGAGCACACCCTGCAGGTGTACAGGAGACAGCCGGATGGGTCCTCACTGACCAGAAATCTGATTCTCTAAACTGAGAAGAGCCATAAATAAGGGATTGTAAGATCAATGTCTCACAGCAGTACTTTTAGGTTAGTTTTAGTAGCAGCAAATCAACTTTTGTGCATCTACATTTTCTGTCACTCCAAAGAGGAATGAATGGAACTGGCCTTGGAAAAGAGGAAAAGTTGGGACTTTGTGACCAGATGGCTTTTACTGGATGTGGAGATAGAACAGTCGTAAAAATTTAGCACTCCTTTTACTCTTGCTTCCATCTTCTTCCCACCTTCTAAATGTATAGAGAAATAGTATTTGAATGTAGTTCTTCATATATTTCACAGTATTCCCCATGGGGAAAAAAAGGGTATTTCTGGGGTGTTAAATGGGGTATATTACATCATAAAACATGTTTACCACATTCTTGTGCAGGCTTAAAGGTTCTCTTTGTGACTCTAGAAGACTCTGCCAGCAAAGCACAGCCTATCTTGTTTATCTGTTGTCTGGTTTTCAATATGGCCTTTTGATGAAAGATACATTGTGGGGGAGCAAACGGTCAGTTACTGGCTCTGAAAGTAAGTTATTTCTTGAGTTCCCTTTGCATCTTGTATACTGATTTCATTTTAGGGGTTTTAAAGGAAGTAAAACTCAAAATACCATTATATTTTGCAAGATGCTCCTCTATCTAGGAATTATGGATCTCAAAATATAATATTAATAATATATGGAATTTGGCTATCATAATATTTTATAATGATAGGTATTTAATGTCTTAAAACAGTATAAGAAAAGTGAGAATATGTGAGTATTCTTATAATACAATGGGTTGCATTTCTCCACTGAAAATTCAGATTTCAAAATCTCTTCATAAATCCCCCCTAGAATTCAGTTCTGTGAAATTTAATAATTCACGTCTCACATAAGAGCTAAAATTTTTAGAAAAAAAAGTCAGCAAAAATGTTTTAATATATTATTTAAAGTTACTGACTAATATGTCATTCAGTATATCCCCAAAATGAAATACTGTGCACCAAGAAATATCTTTTACTACATTGCTTTTTCAAAAAAAAAAGTGGGTCATGTAACTTTTCATGTGATATTTCAAAAGATGTATAGCATTTAAAAGGTAGGGTAAGATGTGATTTTAAGCTAAATTGCAGTCATTGTAGACAAATAAAGGAATATTTGCATACCAAATGGGAATTGTCAAATTTACAGGTCCTTCGTTAACATTTCTAGAACTTCTATAAAAATTATAATTTTGTAAAGGGAAGTAATACAATTTTTTATATTGCAAGAACACCTTGAGACACTGCTCAAATTTATCACTCATTTGCAATAAATGAGAGGGCCATATGAGTAGCTAACCAGATAAACAATGTATTTTAGACAGAATTTTTGCTCTGGAATCAAATGTAGAGTTAGCCTGAGTTGCCATCTGCTCAGCCATAAATTATTGTCCTGTTTCAGCTTGGTTTTTTTGTTCTGTGCAGCTGAAATCTAACGCAGACACGTTTGTTTTGCAGTTCAGGAAGGTGATATTGCCATAAACCCAAGCAATTCACTATTTGTTATTTGTATTCTCTCATTATACCTGGATTGGTTATAAAAATAAATCCCATTTGATATTCTTAGATGTGAAGTTAGTTTTTTGGTTTTTTTTTTTTTGAAATACAGCTAACATGGTCAAATAGAGCACATACTTTGTCCTAAGAAAGCAGTATAGTGACTTTAAATAGTCCAAACATCTTCCTGTGAGATAACATTTTCAAAAGTACCATAAATAATGGATTTTCTTTCCAGCATTCAGATCTGTAAGGAAAAGTTATTCCTTTGAGCTTCCATTGCAAAGCAAATAGAAGTCAATACAGTGTTATTTAATGAGGAAAAAATATTTATTTCTTAAATAATAATAAAGATTTTGGATTTTATAAATTGGATAATTTTTCCCCTGCTCCTTTTCACATGATATGGTTTTCTTATAAAACCCCAACCCAACAGTTGCTGCAGTGGACAGACTGAGTTTGTGAACTCTCTTCCCACGTTGAGTTATATCTTTGTTTGCAATTTTAAGACTGACAAGGGTGGGAGATGGTGATTTGCATTTAAATGTAGGGATCCTGTAAACTTAGAGAAAATACTGTCCAAAGCACTAAGGTGTTACAAAGCCAGTTTTCAAAAACTGAGGGGTTTTGTTTCCTCCTGAATAGTGAGTGTACTGAGGAAGACCAACACCAGTTAGTGCCATACATAAAAAGCTGTGATAAAAATAGGATGGAATCTTTGTGTTAGAAGGTTATTTTTCAGAACAGCTGACCTGCCTATTCAGCTTATCAGAATACAAGATGCTTCTACTATAAATTCTGCAGCTCTTTTTTTCCCTTGTAACATTAATATTTAGGAAACAAGATTTCATCAGCATCAAACATGTATTTAAAATTTTTGTGGAAGAAAAGAACAGTTGCAGTGAGTTGGTTTTCTCTCCTGTCCCTGATGAAGACCTAAGGTTGGATTCTGAGTTGAATCACAAATGAAAGAGTAATTTTATGACAGTGCCCATCTGTGCAGCATCCCAGCATTACCAGACACTGTAGCACCATTCAGGATGCAATGCAATCGAAGTTATAAAGACACGCATCGTTGCCTCAGCAGTGAGAGGGACTGACAGTGCTGCTTGGGAACACTTAAGCAGGAAACTGCAGGATGGTTCATTCTGTTACTGCTTCACTTATTAAAAGCAGATTCTCATATCTTGTGCATCTGAGGAAATAAGATCACAATCTGGCCCCATAACAGTGAAAGAACTCATTTGCTACCTAATGCATCGTTCCATTAAACACCAATTTAACAACCAGTCCCAGATATAATTCCTTCGATTTTTTTTAATCCTGCTACATTTTCAAATGTGTTTCCAATGCTGGAGATTTATTTTCTGCCTGGAAATACATAGTTACATATTTAAGTTTGGACCACAAAACATTTGCATCTGGCAACAGTGACTTTGATACCTACAGATAGATTGCATTAAGCTGACTTTGCTGCTGAAAACTGACAGGGCTTACAATTATCCCATCACTAGATCTGCAGAAGCAGAGCAGGGAAGCAGCATTTGTGAGACTGCTCTGTGCCAGATGGCACACCATGGCAGAAAAATCTATTTGAGCCCTTGTGTTCTTGCATTATAACCAGCAGATTGTCAGCTGGAGTAAAGTACAGAAAATATGTAATTTAACTGACCTTGTCTCTATAGGAGTTTGCAGAATCAGAGGATGAAACTATTGATGTTTTGACTTGGTGAGGCCATTTCCTTTTTTCTTCCCTCCCTCAAACAAGATGTATCAGTGATTGGTAAGGACTGCTGCAAAACTTGCTCTGAAATGTGAACGATTTGCAAACTTGAAAAACATGCCATTTAATAAAACAGCACTCCAGAATACTGCTGCTCAGTCCTATGACCTCAAATACCTAAGTTTTGTTGGATTGCAAAATCCAAGGTACAGCTCTATTCATTTTCATGGTTACATGTTAGAAACCATCTATTTTCAGATTGTGATTTCAGATTGTGTGTCAAACTTCGGACACACAATTAGGCTGCTTTGTAATTAATCTGTAAACTTCCCTGGATAAACCACTTCAGTCTGAAGACCCAAAGCACATGGTGTCTTAACACAGAGTGGCCAGTAAGCATCAACCTTTCAGCTGCATTTCTTGTGGCTGTGATCTACCTAAACCCAGTTGTGTGGACATAACCAACTTTCCTGAAAGTCTGAGGCATGATTAACCAAGATACTCCTTAGTCTAGTCATCCTTATTATAAGGTCTGCAAACATTTGGCCTTGTTACCATGTCCATCTGTAAAGCAGAGTAAGCACTGTATGTTTTTTCATCTGTGAAAATGTTGGCTGAACAAAAACTAGCAAGAACTGGCTTTTAAGTTACGCCAACTTGACAGCAATTTTTTATTTATTTCTCAACACAGCCTCAGTAGAGTGTTGAGCAGATGACTCTATATATGAAATCCATTTTTCTCCTTCTGGTATATCTACTATTGTAACATTAAAAAAGGAGTTGCATTTTCATGAGCTTCATAGTTTCTAGGCCAAAAAGGAGTATTAAATCATACAGTTCGGTGTCTTACTGCACACAATGAAATTTCAGTCAGTTACCCTTTCATTAAGTTAAATCCACTTCTTAATCAATCAACAGTTTATTCTGCAACTGTGAATTGGAAAAAGTCACAGAATTGCTGATTAATTTAGGCTTCAAAGGAAGTCAGATCATCTACTCCATTTCCCTGATGAAAGGATGTCCAGCATGGGGTGCTTTCAGCTAATTTATGAGGCCCCAGGTCCTGCCCTTCTAGGCCTGTTATCAGCTTGGTATAAAACCTTGGGACAGCAGGGTTATGGCTCTGTGGGACTTCACAGGTAGTTGGGACTGAACTGTGCCTCCATGCTCAGAGCTGGTGTCACTGACTGCACTTAGTAGGTGCTGACACACAGTATATTCCACCTCTTAGCAACATTTTTTTCCGAACTTGTAAAACAGCCTGCAACATTGAAAAAGAATTCTGCTTCCAAAATATTTTGGTTGTTTTACTGAATTTTTAGAATACTCAGTGGTTGTTTGAGTAAGAAAAAAGAAAAATCTGCCTGTAGAAATCAAGGCAAAATTTTTCTAGAGAATTATTCCCTTGCTAGAGATAAGTTTCTCTTTTGTTAGACAAATACTTTGGAGAGATCTGTTGCTAGACTAAATTAATCCATCTCACAGATGATGTGGAACTTTACATAGTTCCTATACAGTAATAGTTCTGATTCTGAACTAAATAAAATTTTTAACACTTAGGAAAAAATTACATTGTTTTTTGAATTGTACTTTTTGGGAAAGAGGTGAGCTAAATTCTTATGGGTCAGACTTCTTTGAAAACATGGCCCTCAAAATTTTTTTAAAGCTGTATATTCTGGTGTCGTTTATTGTTCTCCAGGTTGTGTCTCTATGTGGTCTCTTTCATATAAAAGTAATGAAACTAGTTTGGATTTATCCACTATTGTAAGATGTAAAAGCCTCATTTCAACTTTTGTGGATTTTCTCAATTCCATAGAACCCAAAGCTTTATCCAACACAATGTTAAAGCAGAAGACCTCAATTCCCTTTAATAGTCTTGTTCTCAGTGCCTCAGAGAGCCTTCCATGCCTTTTAAAAAAAACTCTCTACTGTTCGTTGCTTTAACACATACTTCCTCGATGCTCTCACTTACCAGATGTAATTGTGTTTAAAATGTGTGATTCATTTATCATTTACACTTGAACCATAAGGGATTCGTGGTGTGGCCAGAGCATTGCAGTAGTTCTGACAGCTGAGATGGCTGTGACTTCATGTGTCATCTTGGCAGGAGAAAACAACCTGGGAAGAGTCTTAGTTACAGAGGGGCATGTAGGCCCCAATAGGGATCACGGTAACTTTCTGTGTTTAATACTTTACTCTGAAAATCTAATCTTGACTTCAATATTTTTCTAATTAGAAGCCAGTTTCAGTTCTTTCCTTCCCAAGCAAATATTCTTAAAATGGTGCAGTCTCTTGATTGTAATTATTCATGTAATCCATTGACTATAGTTACTTACCATAGTTGCCAGTGTATTACAGAAGCTGTACTTAAACACACAATTACATGGGCAGTCCTATGCTAAGGCTTGAACTTATCTACCATTTCCTACATGTGTTCTATCTTTTCTATATCAAACCTTAATTTTTAAACACACTTATTGTCATACAGTATGTACTGTCTTTATTCTTCGTATTTTACTCTCCTTGCAAAAACTTTATTAATTTTACCGTAGTTTTAGTTCTATATTTCTCATTACTGCTATTCTCATTAGCGATCATAAATGGTTCTAGCACATACTTTGTATGACCATAAAGTTTATTTAATTTCTCTCGTAGTTTGTTATTTATCTACCAAGTGAAGCTTTAAGAGTGTTTGGCAAGTGTGGCATATTCAAAATACTTAGTTTCGTTGAAGATTTCTATGTTGGGTTTATGTGGCAAGGTTTTGGTAGCAGGGGTACAGAGTGTGTGTGCTGCAGGGGTGGTATGAATGCACCATAAATGATATTCATAAAGGAACAGGAAAAAATCATATTAAAAAAGTAGTGTCCTTTGTGGCAGGTATTTCTAAGTCAAGTTCTGCATTTCATTACTGTGGTAAGTACTTTCAGAGTCACCAACTGTTTGTTTCTTCCAGTATTACTTAATTTTAATGAGCTCAGTAGTTTCACATTATGTTCCCTTCTCTTGAAAGTTATCAAAATGCAGTTAAGAGAACTTCTATGTCTTTTAAGTTTCATCCCAGTGGTAGCAAACTTTCAATTAGGTTTTAAAAAATACGTCAATAAATGGACATGAAAGCAAGTGTTTAAGGCCTTCAGTTTACGCTGAAGATGAAGCGTTTGAAGATGCAATGTTTTATAAACAGAATAATAATGGACCTACTGTGAAATGGTTGATCTGCCAACAATGTTCAAATATTTGCATTTGTTTCATGTGTGAAAACCAAATATGGTAAGAAAAAAAACCTTATAGTTTTTTTATATTTTGAAAGGCAATGATGGGTATGGACTGAAGGACAAGCCTACAGGGGCAAACTAAATATCCATGTAGGCCAATACCCTGTCATTAACTGTACTCATGAACTGGATGCCTTGGAAGCACTAGGATTAGTGTGGCCACGTACTTTAACCTAATACTTACGCAGACTTTTTGTCCCTGAGCAATCTTTTTCAGCTTAGGGGCTTCCAAAGTCAGATACAGTTTCTGTGCCCTCAGTCTCAATGTGCTTCTCTCTTGTGAACGTGCCCAGTCTTCCTTAGAACCAATGGAAACTCTGATCACTTGTGATGAATGCCCTTTCACAAGGAGTTCCACAGCTCCACTACCCATTGCAGCTCTCATTGTTCTCAAAGAGGATCCTATGACCTTCATTTGGGGGGGCAGGGCCATTAATTGGTTCTTGTAGTTCTTGCAGAAGAAAAGATGTAGAACACCTGGGACATATCCAGCCTTTCCATCACGCCTTCTGTATTTCCATCACATCCTTCCATGGTAACTTTTTCTCAAACTGAACAATCCTAGTTTACCTTAATGGCTCCTAGTAAGGAAGTTGTATAGTTGATCACCTTTCAGATCTTCTCTGAACCTGTTTTTGATAAGGGGACTAGCACAGCAAACTGTAAGGCAGGATTTTAGTTCTTTTGACCCTTTTCTATGCCAAGTAATACTCTACTTCTACAAGTAATACTAGAGACTTCAATCTGACTTTTAATCTGTGTTCTATTTTCCTCACCTTTAAAGAGGGGATAACATAAAATACTTCTCTGACAAGATGTTTAAGAAGATTAATGGGATTATTTTACTCTTACTGATGTGAGGAACACACTTGGTATTTCCTCTGCCCAGCGGACCAAGGAACACATTGTTTAGGAACTATCTCAATGGCCCAGCAGAATAGCATAGCTTAGAGCTAAAGACATCTCTGAAATGTAAAATAGAATACAGTGTAGAACTAGAGGACAACTAACTGGATTTTAGTTCTTAGACTATGGGACATGAAAAAATGGAACAGAAGCCCCAGTTACAGATTCCTCCTGGAAAGGCTGGCAAGGGTGGAAAACTTCTTAATAACTACTGAATACAATTACTATAAAAATTGCTAAGTATGGATAATGAAGACATTTTCTGAAACTGAATTACTGGAAAATATTCTAATGTTTTGAATTTGACAAATTAGTGTGAAAGAGCCTTTGTTGCGTTACCGTTTGTGCAGTAACTTCTCAAGGCATAAAATCACATTAAAGCAAAGGCGTTAGCTTGTTTTCAACAACTCTACAACTGAAACCAATAGATTAAAAACTAACTCATAGATTGGCTTCATTTGACATCAGATGTGTAGCTTTTTAAATGCTGTTATCTTTTTTTCAGGTTACACATGTTAAAATTGAATGAAGAAGCATTGTCAGCTTTAATGTATACATGCAACAGCAATGAAGAGCAAGCAGCTGCTGTTGGGGATCACAGTTGCCATAGCAATGCATTCCCACAGTCACTTTCAAATTCATTTATAATAACAGCGACTTTAGTAAACAAGAATGCAAAACTTGCCAATAGCATTCAGGTGGCTTCATGTACTATAAATTGTCCCTGCTTACAGTAAACTAACTTCATTAACAGATGGACAGTCCCCACTGAAGGGACACAATGAAGTAAATTGCAGAGTTGGTTTTCAGTTCCTTTCTTCCACTCTAAATATTTATTTGCAAATTATCATTTGAATCAGTAAAATCAGCACCAGGACAACTCAGTAAAGTCCAAGCCAATGCCCAAACAAGTATATATTAAATTTGGTGCAGTCTTACCAGGTTCACACTTATATAAAATAATACAAAAAGAAAAGTAACTTTGAGGGGCTTATGATTTCCATGTCATGAAAATCCTGATTCTATAATATAAAACTGACATTGCCTGGCATATAGGAAGGAAAAAAAACCCCAAACCCTCCCAGCAGATAAACCTGAAAATCTACATTAAGGAATTACATTTGAAATAAACAGATGTGTCAGATGCTATATAAACTTACACTTAAAACTAATTGAACAAGCTGCACATAAAAGTAGCAAAATTCTGCATAGAAGGAGAAGATACTACGTGTTTATGGTGAAACTATTGTGTAAAGTTCAAAGATGAAAATAAACTATAGTTTTCATTTAGAGATCTCAAAATTTCCATCAGAAAGAAATTAATTAGACTTCACACAAGGACACAGGCACTATCACCTTATTCTTACACCAATATGAAGAACATTCTGCATGAAATCAGGATAAAAAGAGATGCTGACTTTAAAGGACAAAAATAATGACCATCCTTAATCTATACTTGAAGCTGTGAAGAAAGAGAAACAAAAACTTGAAAATACTTTTTGCAGCTTTTGATATTCAAGTTCAGTGCAATAATCAGCAAATGTCCACATCATGATGATAAAGCACATTTTCTAGGACGTTGATTCAGCAAAATAATCTGTAATGTTGCTCGGCTGTTCAAAGGCTGTAATACCCAGGCAGCAGTTAAAAGGAAGAAGAAATTGAGGAAAAATGCCAGATTAATAAAGGCAAAAATTCTACAGAGCTGGTACTTCTGTTACACTGCAGCACATACAGTATGTGATATACATGAAATTAATCCCAATTAAAGATTTTAGGGGTTTTTTAGAAAAAATGTAATATTTTTGCTTTTTTCCATTTTTGCTTGTACACTAAGCATGAATTAGAAGTGTACATAGACAATTAAAACACCAATTTACTGCAATTTTTATTGTTAAAGAAGGATACTCCCTCCTGCTTCTCATATGACAGACTAACCTAACCCACCTTTTAGGTGTTATCTTTCCAGAGCCAAAATACTAATTTCATTTTGCCATCAAGAAATGGTAGAACAGAGCAGACCAGATTTTGAGTTTGTAGAAGGCAGAGCACAGAACAGAGGGTGCTACACACCCTCCGACAACTGCAGTGTCCCTCCCTCTCAGTGTCTTAAGGTAAGTGGATGGATGGTTGGCTGGACAGATCATTTACACAACCCAGTTATATATCCACGTTTCTTCAGATTTGTTCTCTTTGCTGCTAAAAGATCAAATTTTAAAGATGTCTGAGATTATTGAACGTTTGCCCCATTCTGGGGATATCCCCCAAACACAAAAAGGCAGAATATTCAGAAATCTCAGGCATGCCCACTGCAGGCATTGCTGGGACCCAGGCTTCTGGAACTCTGTGTGTGCAGTCAGTCTGGTGCATGTGAACACAAACATTTAAACCGTGGGTTATAAAGGTGCAGAACTTAGAATTGTTCTGCCTGGCACATCTTTTAGACCTGCCTAGCTAAAGTGACAAAGATCCCTATTTTGAAAGTGACAAAGTGATTCAATGATTGGATGTGGGAATGAGTGTCTAGACCATTAAAAAAACCCTCAACATACTCTAGAGTATTTTGCAGTATCTGCAAGTATTTTGAGATAGCTGTCATTTTGAACAGCTGCTTACTCAGTTGTTTGAAATAAAAGAGTTGAGAGTGAAGTGCCCTAGTAAGCCAGAGTCTGTTATCAGACCTTTCAATGGAGTTGCTGGATTATCTTTTCATTCTAAACTGTTTAAATTATGGGTAGTTGTTTGCTTTCTCATTATGGAGAGAAAAGGCCTGGATCTATTCAAGTCCTCTTTCGAATCAATATACTAGATAATTTAATGTTGTGTAAGACATCTCTGCAGCCATAGCAGAGCCTGTGATCATCGTAAAGCCTCTTGATGTCTCTGAAAACAGCGGGAATATATTATAGGTCTATGCAGAACTCCAACACACCATTGTTATGGGAGATGTAAAAAATCCTTAGATGGAGAGCAGCAATAATAGGTAATTGTTGGAATGGCACTTCAGCACCATACAGCAAACCGAGACCCTGTTGCTGAGCTACTGCCCAGGAGCCCTCGGTAACCAATCTGTGCACATCAGAATGTCATGTACTGGCACTCCACTGAGGGTCTGTGTTTTCATCCCAGGCACTGGAATCTTTGATGAGTTACATTCCCATATATAATAAAGTCTTCACAGGGAAACTACTGGAGTTTATTTTCAAGCGTAGTCCGAAGGTGGCAACTCTAGCAAGACAGGAAATGCATGTATTGTAATACATCATCGAGTATATTTTGCATTTGCCTGCACCTTGAAATGGATCATTCACAACTCATGTTTTTTAAAAGCTACAAGGTATATCTGTCATTCTCGCAGAATTAACCATTTTTTACTCAGTTGCTCTTCCTCCTTGGCTTTTACTTACCAACTCTGCCTCAACCTTTTTTCCTGCAGATTTTAGTCTTTCATTTTAGATTTTAGCCTTGCATATTCCTTCCAGTTTCCTTTGTTTCTTTAACCAAAGTTTGTAGATCTGTGAAACCAAATTACAGCCACATTATGTAAAAAGACAGCCTCCACCTTTCTTTATCCCTCAAACCCTCAGATTCTCCAGTGGATTCCAGTTAAACCAGAAATAGCAACTTGTATGTAACTCAGAACAAGTTTTCTGATCTGTTTAGAAACAGTAGATTTATTTGTTTATGCATTTGCAATATCAAATGCTTTAAGAACACTACATTGTTGTTGAAAGAGAGTATTAAACTATTTAAACACTTCTTTGTACTTTAAATTTTTTTCATCTAGTAAAGAGTAAAATATTCTGTTCATGTTCAGAAGGATCAAGCTGTTTTCCTATAAATTAGCAGAAGAGAAAGTTTGAGAAATAAGCAATGCAGAAAATAAACATTAATATATTTGTTTATATTTGGATCTGTTACTGACCTGGTAACTTACAGACTAAATATTGGTAGATGACAAAAATCATGACCAGCATGTAAAGACCAAACAGGTTTGGCTAGTGAGTTTGGTGTTTGTATCTAGAAAAAAAGAATCAGATCATCTTTCAGGATCAATTATGATTCTTTGAAATATTGCATCAAGCAGTGCATCCCCAAATGAAGACTTGAGTTAATGAAGACTATATATATTTATTTGTTATATATACACTTATTTTCTAATAAAATCAGTGGATTGTGAGTCGAATTTGCTGATGGGATGATCTGATCCTGCCCAGCAGCATTTAACAAAGCATGGTGAATCAGAAATGGTCAGTGACAAAATCTCAGTATGATAAATACTTTAACTAGTTTTATACATATAAATGTCAAAATACTGTACATAGCGAGATAAGTACAGGCTCATAAAAAAAGACAAATGCATTTCCAATATTCTAGATACTAAGCGCTTGAATTTATGCATCATGGAAATGAAATAACTAGAAATGATGCAGTTTGCTACACTTCTTTCCCCTAAGAACGTCTCTCTACTGTACTTTTGTGCCTGAACAGGTAACATGAAGGTTGTCTTTTAACTTGTGACAGCACAGGCTCACTGGAAGAATAGCAGTTTTGGAAGAGATTAAGACTGTCACCTTCTTTTGTTTTTCTTTCCAATCTCTTACTCTGTTCTGCTTTAGCCAGAACAGCTCCCAGCCCGTGGCAGTGACAGGGGCACCACCGACAGCCACCCTGTGCGTGCAGCGCATTCCAGCAGAACTGGATGGTCCTTCTCTCCGGAGCGGGGGTGGGATGCATTTCAAAGGATCAGGCGTGGTGTGTCCACGATGAAACGAGACACATGAACTGCCTCTTGCCAGCACTGGGAAACAGAAGATCCGTCCTGTGGCACCATCAAACCAAACCGCGATCCGGCCACACTGCCGGACCCGTGAGGGCTGCGGCGGCCGCGAGGGGCGGGCGGGGACACGCGGGGTGACGGGAACCGCTCGGCCAGCACCGCTGCCCCGGACCAGCCTCAGGTGGCCGGTTCCCAGCGGCGAGCGCTGCTGCCCCGGCGGGAGAGGGCAGGGCGGGACCCGGCGGACACACGGACAACGGACGGACGAACAGACACAACATGGCGCGCAGGCGGCGCGAGGGTCCGGCGGGCCGGGGGCTGAGGGGGCGGGACGAGCGACAGGCCCC